>JAEBDU010013503.1:204882-269659 GCA_016802625.1 Heliconius numata | reverse complement strand
GGCCATTGTTAATGTGTGAATGTGAAATTAAAATTTAAAAGCGTCGAGTTTGTCCGGAACAAGTTAAAAGAAACACAATGCTGTCATTTATTGTAATGTTCGGTGACGGTAAAGGGGTGGACATTTTATTTTTCTTGTATCCAACGATAACTGAATCTATTCTTTTTATATAATTTTATACGTTTAGTAAATATATCTTATATAATAAATTCAAGCGCATTGCAAATAAGAAACCATTGTTGTTACTAATAAAATAGCAGAAGCCGGTCGGGATCCTTATTATATAAAAACAACAAAAAATAATTCTGTTGTAGGTATGTGGGAGCCCCACTAAATTTTTACTTTTTATCTATCTATCACAATTCGAAACATCCTGATCACAGACGAACGTATAAACAGCAAAGTCTTAGTTGGTTCTCATTTTATGATTTGAGTGCGGAACCCTAAGAAAGTACATTGTTCGAAGTAGTTTAAAAACATAACATTTATAATAATTGTAACTACTTATTGGAAATTGACAGTCAGTTATAAATTATTATAGAAACATATAAAAAACGGGATAATACATTTAAAATATTTAAATTACCTATGGTATTTCACATTGCAATAGTTATTTATAATTTCCAATAAAGTATTCACAAAGTAAACATTTTTACTATAAAATAAAAAAAGTACCTGTGAATTTATTTCCGCAGTTTTATTTTATTTTATATTGCATTGATATTTTGACAGGCGCTTAAGGTTATAAATTGCACTTTTTAAATGAATAATTTGTTTTAATTAATATAATGTCAATCGTTTTATTTTTAATTTGTAGATTCAGTTATGAAAACTAAACATTAAAAATGAATTTAAAACTCACGAAATCACGAAAATACATAAATCATACAACAACCTGGTCTGTGAAGTAAAAGCCACCTCTCAGCTCGAAATTTGTGGCTGATTTCATTAATATTTTCCAGCATATTTTCAAGCAAACGCTTCGCACTTGACCTATTTTACTATGCACTATGCAGATATAGCGCGAAATTCGGTACAAGCCGCTCTCATCTGTGAATAGTGTTTGCAGGAATTTAAATCACGTAGGTACAGTAATAAGGTAAAGATTCTCTTTTGAGTTTTGACTGACGAGTTGCCTACTGTTACACCGGATTAACAAATACACCGGAATAGCAGGTTCGAATCCTACCCAAAAATATATTTTAAGCATTTACATTTAAATATAACCTTTTCAGTGGATTATGTCCAATGTGTGCGACGTTGGTTTTCACATTAGGCTGGTTGTTGAAAAATTTCTAATTCGCTAAATGAAAATTTCAAAAAGCTTTTCCAGAATTGGAAGTTGAGTAGCGGAACTCAACCCCGTGGTTTGTCCAGGATTCGAACCCATAACCGTCGCGTTTACAGTCGCACGCTTCTGTCCGTGACAGACCTCATAAATTTATATATTTGTATCTAAATGCGACATATTCCTCTGCATTTCATATCAAAATAAACAATTACCTTGAAATTTCCTCGTAAGCTAAAATATTTATTTAATAACCCAAATGGCTAGCTAATGTTTAACGGATGAGCTAGGATGGTTTATGGAAATAATAAGAGATGGATTACTATCGGGTTCAAGTAGGATCACTGTCGGCCGCTATTAGACAGGGATAATACGGGGGTTTTTGCTAAAAACCTTTATAAGCTAACATTGATACGTTGCAAATTCTAATAAATTTTAGTTTTACTACAGTTCAATATATTTTTTATGAATTGAATTTTCGTTAGTCGATTCGATGCTGATATTTTTTTTATTATTGAAGACAATTTTTTATTTAACTGTTATATAATTATATGTATGTATCTCTACTTTTCATCGAATTCTGGAGGCATTGCTTGGCGGCGGAACTCAACACCGTGCTTTGTCTCGACACCAGAGTGAAGAAATGAACATATGAATTTAAATAAATATTCCATTTCACAGAGGGACGGATCGAATCGGAGGAAGGATCGAACGAACAACCAGTCGCGTTTGCAGTCACACTTTGTGCCCCTACGCCATGACTGACCATTTAAAATTACACAATGCGTAACGTGTCCCATCGAATCGAGTTAAATCCTAGATAAATTGTTGATAGTGTTCGAGTTACTTCTTATTAATATTTTCCCATATACTCTGTTAGTAATAGATAAATATAAAATGCTTTTTCGATTTTTTTTTCTATTTTCTTTTATAAAATTACTTATACTTCGTCACAGGAGATTGAAAATTATTAAATTACATTTGCCAACCTAATAAAAATTACTTTATAATTAGGTTAAATAAAGAAAAATTTCAAAACGTCTTTCCCAAAGACAGCAAAGGTCGACATTAATTATAATTCCGGTAATTGTGTATGACAGGTTCAAGTGACAACTCACGTTAAAAATCAAGCAGTGCTTTAAATTTATCTTTTTAAGCTTCACGCTTGAAACTTCGCTTCAGCTTTTTTGTAGCCTGTATGTACCAGGAAAAGCAGAGGGCCTAGTGTTAAGACACTCCGATCCTCACTTTATAAAACGAAGAAATGAAAATTTAAGTTCTACTAAAAATATGAAGACTCTAAAATAAGTGTTAAGTGCAGAGTGGAGTCTTACCTCTAGGTTCTCTCGGCTATCTGTAGTAGATGAGTGAAAAAAGTTACGAGCTAGGAATCTACGAATACGAGGGTCCTCTTGAGGACAGTCGTGGCGCAGAAACACAAAGTATGACTGTATACCCGACAGGTTGTATGTGTTTTAGCACTAGGTTCCCTCTGTTCCCTCTGCCTTCCCTAATATGTATGGGATACAATGTAATACTAAAAAAATAAGAAAAGAAATACATTTCAAGAGCAATTTACTTTGTAAATATCTTTCATTTTATGAGTCGTAAAACACTAGGCGAAATAAAAATTATGTCATACGACATGAACTGTAATTACAGTAAGTATTAGGGAGCGAAATTACAATTTATCGTTGTGTGGTGTTGTTATTTTTTTATTCCTATAACATTATACATAATTATGTGCAACATAAATAGTGTATTAAATTTTATTTTCAACAGAAATGTACTAGAATACTTCTTAAAAACTAATACTAAATTAAATTAAATTGTTAAAACTAATACTAATTACTTACCTTTATATATATTTATATAACATACCTAAGTATTTTATTGTATTTTAAGTATTATTATACACTTAGAAAAGAAACAAATAATCTGTTATTTAATACAGTACAAATACGAAGTAACTTAAAATATATTATTATTTTATTTAAAACTATCCAAAGACGAAGAACTATTGCGTAAATAAATAGAATTGCACATAGTAGCTTATTTAGTTTTCGATGAAAATCATTGTCGTTAAAATATTTTGGAAAAATCATGTGAAATTCTTAGTAATATTTTTTACGATATTTTCATTTTAAAATTGGTTCCTCTTTATAATGGTTTTTAAACCAATCTTCATTTAATTTCCCTCTACCCTCAACTACAAGAGTTGGTAGTCTTGCTCTCGACAACAATCCTTGCAAGGCTTGCAATAAAAACGACAACAGCGACATTGAAACAACAATATTTATCGGATCGAATCCTATTGAATGATGATGATACGTCGGTGCGTAATTAGCAGAAGCACTTACTCCAAATCCAGAACCACCATAATGACTGCCAAAACTTCTAGAACTTGTAGTTTTCTTTACAATATTTTCACTGTTTGCTGATGAAATTGGTGATTCAATTTGATACTCGGTACTAACGATTTTTCGCTTCAATTTATCTGACGCTTTCACATTACCAGTTTTAGAATCCTGATTCATATCTCGTATTTTCCTCAACACCGTTTGGGCGTTCAATTGTATTTTATTGAGTAGCACCTGAATTTTGGAACTCTGCTCTTTTATCACTCTCGTCATATAGTCTTTGAAGTTTTGCATTGACGGCGTCACGTTCGTAACTTGCTCCTTTGAAATATCGGATTTCACAAAATTTAAGTGTAAAATTGCAAACAAAATGACTGAGAACAACGACATGCTTACAACAAACGATTTATGGGAGAAAAGTTGGAAATACATGAAGTTTGTATGGATTATAAAGTTAAAATGAATATGTGCCTCGTACTTTGATTTATATTTAACGTAAATTCGAGGTTCGTTAAATGAGAAAATGGCATCGGCAAATCGTGTAGGAGACAGCGGCCGCCAGCTGTGTGTCATTTATATATTCTAGTTTCTAGTTCCTATTAAGCTCACCATACATGGAAGGTACAAAGGATTCAAATGTTGTGCCTTAATTAGATCAATGATCAAAATGTTAATGCGGACCTTAGACTCGACTTTCATATAACATACGATTTACTCTGATGCCCCTTGTGCAAATGTCTTGAAATTTTTTAATTTTTTTTTATTATTTTATTTTTTAAAAAATATAAAAATATTTGTATTTTAATTTGCCAATGATATAATTTATTATATTATATATTTTTATTTATCAAATATACTTTTCGTAAATAATATTTAAGAGGTTTAAATTTCGTAAATAAGATTTAGTAAATAAAATTTGGATCAAAAGAAGTATAATTTTAAACACCTGCTCCTATACTATAAAGAGCATGGCGTATGATTTCTCGTTGCCCTGACATTTGACCTAGCTGATCGTACTAATTCACAGAACACAATGCGACAGATACAGTTGAAAGTTTGTATGATTGATACCACATTTCTCGTAAGCAAAGTAAATAATTTAATAAGAGCTACGATAACCGAACCGTAACTGTCGTGCTAATAAGTTGAATGAAAATTACTTATAGTATGGTTTATTAACAAGCATACGAAACACATTTTGAAGTTAATAATTTTGTATAACGATACTAAATACGATTAAATATATTTTAAATAAATTGCAAGTCCTGGCGCAGGGGCACAAAGTGTGACTGTCATCATCAAACATCGATTGGTTGTGGTTTCGATTCCCGCTCGACGAAATTAAATATTTATTTAAATTTATATTTTCATTCTTTCTCTCTGGTGTAGAGGCAACGCGCGGCGTTGTGTTCGGCCACTCAACACACAATGCCTCCTGATTTCGGCGAAAGTGGGGAACGGAGAGACTAAACACTAGGTTCCCTCTACTTACCCTGCTGTGTGCGGAATACAACGTGAAGCTGATTTGATTTTGATTGTATTTGAATCTTTAACAAAATGTACATAATTATATGCTGTAGTTTTCTTCTCATTATTTAAATATAGAATACATTAATAAGGAGTTTTTAACTGATTCTGGACTTAGTGATTGTAATTTTAATGAGTGAAAAGAATAAAATTGATATACTTTTGGAATATACCTTTCTGCAAATTTATTAGTGAGTTTGAAAGATTTGCGGAAAGTTTACCAAACATAGCCACGCAATTTTTCAAAATTCGAACAAAGATGTAAGCAATATATGAACAATACAAAAGCGTCCTCTATAATTTTAAGATTGCATTAATGTCATACAAATAGCCATAAATGTCATACAAAGCGCACTGGAAGTGCAACACGGCCATCTGTTGAGCAATTTTGAAAAAACTAAAATAAATTAAATGTATAGACTAAATATCACTTTAATTTAATTAACTTTATACCACAAATATATTGGCTTTTATATATAATAGAATATTTTTTTAAATTACAGGATATAATAAAAAAATGCGCATGAGCAGTCGACAGTGGCGACATCTACATTATAATGGAGCAAATACGTCACACGAATCGAACTCTCAGATATCATGCTAAGTAGTGTGTGTATATGCTACTAGATGTCGCTCCTTATATTTAAATGATAAATTGAACGTACTACTTGAAACATTTTATTAATTTTATCTGATCAATGTAAATTCTATGAAATCAATTTTATTGGTTTTGTCCTGCCCTCCGTACTACGAATCAAATGCACGACATTGCTTATTAAGTAGCCAAATTCAACACCGGTGTTTCTTTTACAAGAGAGGAGAAACTAAAATAATTCAGAAAAATATAAAATTCAATTACCAATTGAATAAACATAATATGCATAATAATATATTTCAATTATTATGCATACTATAAATGCACTCTAAACTGACATTAATACAAAATTATTACAATACATATTTGCACTCTGCAAGCATTACATATAAAATTTAATGCTCCAAATCAAATATACACTTAAAATAGCGCTCGTATGTATCCAGCGTGTTGACCTAATTATGTGACAAGATAATAGCGATTGTTAATTAACTGATTAATTAGCTTTATTTATCTAATGTTGCTGTGATTGAAATGTCAGTGTTTCAGAATTGTGGTTTACATTACAGATACAACACCAGTTTGACCTGTTTAAATTCATATACTTGTCGATTTGATGAAATAACACCTTTTTAGGGCTTTATTTGTATATCAACATCTATTTTATTTCAAAGGCATGATGGAACTTAAGATGGCTAATGGAACTTCTATTAGTCACCTCCTAGTTTCACTGTCAGATCCTCGTAATCAGAAGAAAATTTTCTTCAAAAAACCCATTTTTTTATTAAACGTAAACGTTTATTGCAATTTTCGTGGAAAAATTAACAAATCAATTGAAATAAAATTTCCTCTACTAATTTAGCTGTCATTATAGCTCTGAAAAACGTACCAAAAATACCAAATATTACAATTCTAAAAATATTTTTAGCTAACGCAACCGTCAACTAGTGGGCGGTAGTGGACTTAAAAATTACGTCCAAGAGTACGAAATGACACTGATCATTGAATATTGGATTCAATAATAGTATATAGGGCCCCTGATCACAAAATGGAAAATATTTTTCAATATGAATTCCGTCAAGTGAGAATCAAACCTACTGAAAATTATTTTTAGAAATTCAGATATTACATATAAATAAACTACGTAAATATGTTATTAAAGTTACCAACTATAAAACACTTAAGATGAAATCGTATACGCACTAAAAAAGTGAAGCCGGGCTATATTTATTGTGTACAAAAAAGTAAAAATTAGGCTTCACTTAATTTGAACACACTTAGTACACATTTACTGCACATACCAGTTAATTAACAAATTAAATTAACATTAACTCATTAGTAAAACATCGTTATCCTAAAACGTCTAATACCTGCGTTAGAATGAGTCTTATGCAAACAAAAAGTTTTTTATCTTGATGCATAATTATCGAGGGCGGAAGGGCCGTTGTCGTACAAAATAGAAAGTGGGAACTTGATACAAATGGTTGGGCTCCCGATATTAATTCCTCGTTTGTTAGACTACGCGGCGATTTTTCTAAGCCTGGTAAGGTTAATTGTAACGAAACGACGATTAGACAGAGAAAAATGTGGAGAGGATTTGTAATAAGTATTTAAAAATACATTTTTCGTAAATTTTAGGTAATTATGAGCTATTAAGGAAGTCAAGAATATATAATTAACTAAAACTTTAAAGTATATTTTCATTTTTTTTTGCTTTGTAAATATACTCGTAGCAAAGTACGTATAGTGTATTGACACTAGGTTTTCTCTGTGTAGCCGCAAAACACGGGATAAAGCGAGAATCTGAAAAAAGTGATATTTGGTTTACCCCTGCGAATTGCATGTAATGAAAGAAATACAAAAAACACAACATTGATGTGAAAATTTATGTTAAAACCTATTTTTTTAGGTTATATCCCACAATATCGTTAAACTAATAACAAAGAGCCTATTCTATCAACACCGTTCAGGTGCTCACGTTCACTTAACAATGAGAAAAAACTCTACGTATAAAAATACTTCATTAAGCCAGCCTTTATCTTTCGTGTTAATCAGTGGGCGTGGACAACTAAAATCTATTTGGGAACACATAAAATGTCTAAAGCACATCAATTTGAACCTAAAATTACTCGTTTAACTTAACCTATAAAGTTTAAATTTGCTTGACGTTCAGATTGACTTATTATCTGTTGGTTTTGCAGCTTGTCTAAGTTAACTAGTGTCTTATAACGACTTTAAATTTATTGGCACATCCTAACACAATTAATCGTGAATTAAGACGTCCGTCTGTATGTATGGTTTAATTTAACAATTACATATACATGTTGAAAGGGTAGAATTACGTTTAATAGTAGAATAATATAGATCGATATCTAATGACGTAAACTAATTTAGACTTGTATGCTTTTATTATCTTCACGGTGAGGGAACCTAGGAACCTAGTGTTAAGATACTCGCAATAAGTGAGGATTACATATTAACTAATTTATTTTTAACTGCCGTTTGTAAACGTTTCTTATAAGATACGGCAAAAATGTAAATTTATCAAATATTCATAATTATATTAAATATTGAAATCAAATTTTGTTAATGTAAATGTAAATTATATTAATTCTGTTTTATTTATATTTAATTAAGATATATGAGTCTTAATTCTATTTGTTTGCAGAGCTTTCGTCTTATTTTGATATGAAAAGGATCGCCCAAGCGGGCCGCTTAACACGCTTTAAGACCAGCACAACTGGTTACCTTTTTTAGAATTAAAATATAATAATTTAATGTTATATTTCTGTTATGTTGTACTTGAGTCATTATATCTAAAGGACGAGGATAAATCACAAAACGCAGAAGATATAAGTAAAAAAAATGAAAGAAAAAAAAAAATCGCTCGTATTTTGCTTTGCTTAGACATTTCATTGTCGACTTTCTGCCCAACAACGAGCCAGTGTGTTGAGTGGCGCAACTCTTTCCACAGGAATGACATTTAAAACAAATATTTCCAACAGTGGTTATCGAATACAGCCAGAATCTACCTCAATGCGCCCAAAATAAATATAATAGAAGTTCCTACATAATATTCGATAGGTATGTATATCTGTTTATTTATCATCCCCGGGCCTAAAATAATCCGCTTAAATAAATGTCACCGTAAACATTTTAAAATTGACAGTTTATTGAACTACTTTCATCAGATAAGGCTGAAACAATTCACACTCGTATTCAATTTGCCGGCAGCGTTGTTGGGAAATAATTAAAAATGCAATTAAAAAGCCCACATAAATCCGTCACTACTCCACCCAACGGTTTAACATAAAGTTACTATGAACATTTTGTTTTTTAGGGTCCCGCTATTATATATTAAAATCTTTTTGCCGAACTCTAAATACTTGCCTTGGTCTTTCTTTCTGTTAATTTTTGTAGTTTGATTATTAAAAATAATATAAATGGTGTGGTGTCGTGGGACACCAGGTAGGAACGAAGTTCCTTCGGCTAACGTAGAATCGACACAAATTGCAAAAAAAGTCGTGCTCAATTTTATGTAGGTTTTCTTGATGTTTCTCTTAAATTTTGCTGATTAGTTTTTATTTAAGTACAAGAAAGTATTTAGGAAATTCAGTATTTTAGGAAATAATAAATTACTTAAAATAAAAAAAATCGTAATTCAAATTATCAACTAAAAAAAGAAAGAGGGAGAAAGAGAAAGGTATTATACACTACTCGTCTGTGTATGCGACTGTCGCAGGCACGACAGTCGCATACAGTCGTAAGGAACTTCGTTCCAATATTATAAAGAATATTATTAGAAAGAATTAAATCTATATTCTCACGTAGCAAGGTTGGCAGAGCAGACACTGGGAACCCAGTGTTAAGACTCTCCGTCCCCGTAAAGTCACTTTCCGCTGAATTCTGGAAGCATTATCTGTGGAGAGCCGAAACTCAACTCTATACTTTGAGTCATTACCAAAGTAAAGTCTGTGCCACAACTAGTCTCACATGTATACATTTCTCATTGAAATTAATATTAATATAATAATTCTAGTTTCTGTATAAATAAATTGAATATGTCGCAATTAAATATTGGACTAACTAGTTGCAAGTGACTTCACAAATATGGATATCGATTTATTAAGCTATATAAGGATTGCCTAGAAACTATCTTGTATTGATATTTTTTATATTATTAAGTATGATGTGTATTGTTGGAATGTTGTTTGTATGTTATTCAATTATATTATATTATTTGAATGTTTTTAAATGGCAATTTTAGTTATTACATTTACGTAGTTTTTGTAAAATCATTATCTTTTATAAAAATTATATCTATATAAATTTTGTAATTAGCCTTCGTGGCGCCACCAAAAAAGATTTGTTCGAAGTCCACTTGGGCAATTTTTTTTTCTACAGGCATATGCATAAAATTGTAGAAAAAAAAACATTAATAAGGCATTTTAAGATATGAACAATAATGCAGTGCAAGCCAACAAAGTGTAGAATTTAGATATTTTTTTCTCGACCTAGTAATATACAGACATGTAAAGTTAAAAAAGAAATGCTGTAGAAGTTAATGCATAAAAATCAAATTATGACTCACATGGACAGATGAGTTGGAGACTTTAATTTTATACCTATAATATAATTTAAACCAATAAATTGGTATTTTTATATCCTTATATTATTTCTGAAGATTGTTACAAAGTAAGAAGTGAATAAAATATATCAATTGTTGTGATATCAGGATGAAATAACTAAACTAAAAAAGCAATTTATGATAAATCATAGACCCTTTGAAAAGTCTCTTTGACACTTTTTATTAAAATCCAAGTGAAAAAAATAACCTGATCATATTAATTCTATAAATATCACTTTTATACAAATATCTACAGACATATCCAAAATATTAAACTAGTATACTATACAAAAGGACAACAAACGTAAAGTCAATAAATTGTTTCACTTTTTATGTATCTTATTAATTGTAGCACAGGTGTAGGCAGGTGTGTTTGTTTATCATTAAATTGCCCAATTTCTTCCCTTATAGCGGCACGCAACTGAATATTGTATTAACGAAATCAATTTTATTTATAGAGGGGTAGCAATTCATTTTATGATACGATATCATTGTAATAAATATAACGGTAAGTATTCTATTGGCTTCATAATGGTTTCTACGAAAATGACTGGCAAAATGTGGAATTTCATTATAAAAACCACATATACTCGTACGTCATTACAAAATATTAACGTTCTCTAGACGCAGTTGGAAAATGAATGCCAGTAAATGTGAAGATTGTGGGATCAATTCTCGCTTGGGACAATGTTTTTATATATTAAATTATTTTTTGAATAAAATGTTTTTCATAAAACTGATGACACTTATAAAAAAAGTAATTAACCCTTCGTTAGCAGTCTCGTTAAAAAGTAACGTATTAAAGCTGATTATGGGGCTCACACGCGAAATTAATGACATTAGTATATAAGATTAAAATTAATTTATCTAACATCGTCATTTTAAACCGAATTGATAAAAAAATATAATTATTAATATTTGTGTGAAATGGAAAAAAAAAATATACAATATGTTTTTATTATTAAAAATGAATTTATTACTTGAAATATAAAATTGAATCTTAAAGCTAGATTATTATTAAAAACTCTAATATTAAAACCAAACTTAAAATGGTTATAGTAAAAGTACATATTGTCGACCATCGTGATATACTTATACATTATACATGCTTATAATGTTACAAATTAAATTAAGTTAAAATTAAATAAAAGCATACTTTAAATAAAAAAGAATAACTTAATTCACCCTTCTATCAATACATGGATCAGATAGATATTCAATTTCATCATATTTAGTAACACTCAATGTTAGGTAGACCAACTCACTGTTACATATAGTGGTAGTACATCTAATACAAAATAAGTTTATTTTTTATAAACTTCCCACACATAATAAACGCATTTTCCAAACAATGACTCGTGTCGAGGGGTTGACTCAACGCCGTACTTTGCCTTGTTACAAGAGCGAATACCTAATATAAGCATATATTAATATCGGGGTAATATAAGCATATATTACCCCGAGCGGGAATTGAACCCACAACTATCGCGGCTATAGTCAAACACTGAGTTACGAGTGTCTTATGCAGGACACAGCTTAAAGATAGAAAAGGAATCTTAATTTAGTGTTCATTTTATATTTTTCTATGTTTTCATCTCTGGAATAATAAAAAAATATGCCTAAAATAACTTAAATGTGGTGAACAAAGCATTGAGTTACAAAATTCTTAAATGCAAAACTTAAAAATATTCTCTTTAATATTTTCTATAATATCGCATCTGCAGTTTACGTTAAAAAACACAAAAAAACTAAACAAACATTAATTAAAACGTCGCTCTTAACTAGCGTGGAACTTAAAACTTTTAGGGTCCTTAATTATCTTGCTGTTAATTTAAAACTGCTCTCTCTAGCTTAGAGACAATAAAATTGGCAAGAGACCGTGTTTCATTATTGTTTTTACTCTCATTTACTGCTCGCTTTCAATTATTTATCGTAGTTTTGATAATGACAGTCGTAAAATGTCGATATTTGGTCCAAATTAAAATTTCGGAGTTATCGAACTCAAATATTTGCATATTATGGAAAATTTCTTTAATTTTTCTTAAGTTTTTTATCGCTTGTAAAAATATAAGTGAAAAAAGTTAGTTTTGAGTTTGGTCATTTTTATTCTAAAAGAGCTTAATATTAATAGTTGAACAGAATAATAAGGTAGATAACCTTAGAAAGAAAAGAAAATTAAGACAAAAATTATATAAGCAAAATTATAAGAAATTATTTTCATTTCCGTTACAAATTACAAGACATCGGATTATTAAACATTCTCAGTCGTGTATAAATAATGATAAAATACTTGATAATACAGATTACTGCGTCAGTTTAAATATTTAATTTATTGAAAAAAGAAAAATAATCGTTTTAAAACATTAACATAATAATTAATTAATTTTGTTATATTAATTTTATTTAAGAATCATCTTTTATTTACTATTTTATTTCATGCTGGTAGTTCAAAATTTACATAACTTTTATACAAAATAATTGGTCCTACAGTTAAAATCATTTTATAAATTGTATTTGCAAACTTTAAAATAACATTTCTTTTTAGTATTTTTATTGGTCTCTATATAAAATTCTAAGCTAAAATGAATTTATTTTACTATTTATCTAATGTAACTTATCGGAGGCAATTGATATTTCATCAATGTTAAAATTTAACTAAATAAACACGCTTTTAGTTGATCAGCTTTTTAAAATTGAAATAGATTTTAAATATAGAGATCCAAATAAAATAAAAAACATTTTATCCAAATGTACATACTTTTTCATTAGTAATTTATAAAGGGCCTTTATAAAAAAAATGTAATTCATTAAAAATATAAGTTAATTGTAGAAATAACCGACTATGAGTATTTTTTGTATTATTAATCCTTAAATTATAAGAAAATTGTATATTTTGCTAATGCACGAATAAACACGAAATTCAAAATCGATATCCAATTATAGCGAAAATCGAGAATTTAGGATTCTTAATAGATACTTACTTTGTTTTGACTATGACATGCTTATATTTTAAAATTGATCCTCACTAAAATTACATGCAAGTTGCGCTTAAATTTTAAAGTTCTGTCTATGAAATGCTATTGCTATATTTCAAATCACATTTTTAACTTAGTATTCAGCATTTAAAGCAGCAAGAATAGTACAAAACAGTACAAAATTATAATAATCCGATGCCCATAATAAATAAATAAATAAAATATTAAGTATGAGTACTAGCCAAAGCGGCCGCTACGCTCGAGCTGGTGATGGGCGGCTGCGGGATGAGGAGGTCGGCGAGGCGGCCGGCCTCGCGCAGCCCGGAGAGGAACGCGCCGTGCACCGTCGCGGGGTAGTTGCGCATTGTGTGCTCACCTTATAGAGGTATATTTTTATAAGTTTTTAAATTTTCTTTTTTTTCAGCTTTACTAGAGCTTAACGGTGTGTTAACACTAACACTAGCCTACCCTGCTTTATCCCGCATATAGCAGGGTAGAAAGAGGAGGAAAGTGTTAAGTTAAACAGGCAACAATTTTTAAATACTCTTGTTTTTTTTTTCCTGATATAACTTCCACTCACACACCGAACCGTTACGATTTTATTATAAGTATAGATTGGTTTGTCATGGAAGTAATTCCCATCACAAAATAAATAATTTGGTAAAATAAGTCGCTAGTCTACAATATATTGTTCTTACCAACAAGAAATCTATATATTAATTATTAATAATGTTACCAGCAAAGAACAGTCTATTCTCTCCAGAAGTGTCCGGCACCGGCGCCGCCAGCAGGTCGTAGTCAGTTCCCGAGGAACCCACCGCTACGAAGCTGTAGGAACCGCGGGCGAAGGGGTCTGCACGCCATCTGTATGTGTAGGAGTACGCATCTAATATTATCTATACTAGATAATCAATTGACGCGTGCAATGTATAAGCGTTGCCATAGCAACGTGCATGTAACTTTATAAAAATAGTGTATTGTCAAACTTATGGTGTGTGTTAAATTTATTTTATTAATATAATTAATCTTTTACGTATAATTTAACAAAATATATTAGGACGCTAAGAAATGCTTCTACGTGTTTATTGTAAATGTTTAACTTTGTGGTTTATTTTTTTTATTTTATAGCTGTTCCCTGTATTCCGCAATATAGCAGGGTATTTCATTTCCTGGAGTGGCAATCGAACCCACAACCTATGGCTTTTACTGTCACACCCTTGTATCCCTGAGCCACGACTGGCCGCAAATGTAAAATTTATTGATATAAAAATGTTACATTCTAATATTCTTATCAAAATACATAATAAATAAGAAAATATTCTCTACTTTTCTCCTAACACAAAAGCCTGTTATAAACATAGTTTATACAATTTTATAGGCGTTCAAAGAAAACATATAAAATTCCTCGACCACAAAGTTTACCCAATGATCTGTTAAACACAAAACACTCGGTACTTGTACGAGTAGGTACATATTGTCGTGTGTTTATAATTTCCGGCATAAGCTCTAAATATGTATTTTCAATACCATTTGAGGCGCTGAAAAGCCACAACGCAAATTCCGCCAACATTTACGACGCAAACCATCATTTACCATAAGACTTTTCAATAATTCAAAGCCAGCTTTACCGCAAACATTTTAATAACCTAAATAACGACTACAATGTCATATTCAAAGGGCAAAACAATACAAATAGACGGTATTGTATGCATAAACGGCACGTTTCGTGAGCGAATTTTGTGATCGTTCAAATGGAAGTATTGACGACGACGGTGACCGTAATGTCAATTTGTGTACGCAAAAGGGGGAGGAGAGAGAGAGAGAGAAATATTTTTTGGACACTAAAGGCACTATAGCCTATATCGTAGATTAAGTTTTAAGGGCGATTAACACACAATTCTAGCAACATCGGTCTAGTTTAGTGCAAACCAGCTCCGCGAACTGAATACAAAACGTGTATTGCAAATACTAGGTTGAAAGGCCGGGCATGTCTACGTCATGGGGTAATGGAATTTATTAACATAACCACTCGTATTGCATTCCGTCGGACGGATATAGAGCAATTTGAAAATCGAAACTGCGCGATTTAGCGTTCCAGCTGTAGCTGAGTCTCCTAAATCGAACTAGAAATGTTTTTTAAAACTGAATAGGATTTTAACAGGAGCTTATTGTGTTGTTTATGTATGCCATACAATTTGAATATATTGAATGACGAATTGTATATTTGATAAGCTATACGTGCTTCGTGTATTTATAATTTAGTTTTGGTTGGTTTTGTTAATAAAATATTGTTTGAAGTTAAGCTTCACAAATATCCATGATATATTATGAAGGCAGAATAAAAATACCCCTTGAATATTTTGAAATATTATCAAAGACAAGTAACAAGAGAAATACAATTACAATAATTTAAATAAAAGCTCAAATTATAAAAAGAAACGTTATTTAACAACGAAAGTAATTTGATTCCAATTTTAATATAATACAATCTAAAATCCATATATTAATTACCTGGTAACAACACATTCTTTGGGCTGTGGGACCGCCGCGTGTCCGAATATACTCTTCAGTACTGCAATGCACCGTCCCACTATGACGTCATCGGTGACGTTCTCCATTACCGCCGCGGCCTCCCCTGCGACCAGAGCCAGGAGGACCGGCGCGCTGTATAAGTTCCAGAATAGGAACAGCTCACCTGTTTGTGGATGAAATGTATATTAGAAGTATAGGATAACATAGGGTATTAATTAGCCCAATTTAATTTAATTTTTATATATTGATGTTTTCCAGTTTGATTTATTCTTAAGTAAGGCGTTATATTAAAACACTCTGGTCTTCACTTTTCGCTTATTTAGCAATATTGTAATCAGAATGTAGGTACTGTTATATATATTTTGTTATATGTATTTTTATCTCTTTCTCTTTTCAAATATACAAAACAATTTCAATAATTTATCTCGTTAAATATTCTTTATAGACGCATATTAACACTTGATGCCTTTTTAAATTAAAAAGAAGAAAAGTACAACAAAGAGGTCCGGCTCAACATTTTTCCATTAAAGAGTTTGAAATAAAGGCTTACGTAGAAATGTCGGCATTTTAAAAGGAACAATTGAGAATAGCCACGACGACGACGACGACGACGCTTAAAATGAAAGTATTTATTTGCATGCGCGAAATACTTACTTCGACATACAATACATACATACATAGATCTTACGTTGATATTAAATAGATATGGGTATGGAATTAAGTAAGATTAGTGATATAGTGGTAGGGATAAATTAACCTAGGGAATAAGTAACCCAATAAGGTCATAATGAGGTCCACGTTGCTACTAAATGACTCTAGATCGACCGATATTCGAGTATCGAGCACGTGTTCCCACATAACTTTGCAGCTGATACCGACTGATATCCAATCTTTTACACAGAAACTAAATTAGGTTTAAAAAAAACAACCACATTGTTCCGGTATTCCCATCAAATAAGTTAACAAAGTTAGCAGAGTACCGATACGAAGAGCTAAAGCAAGGTGTACAAAGGCATAACATAAAAAATAGCTTGTCTTGACTGGTTGCCGTGATTTATAACCCGGGGCTCCCCTCAGGGTTGCTCGGTGGCGTTAAATTATTCAGCTTTTAATTCGTTATCGCGTTGGCCACCGCTGTTTCTACATTTTACACTATTTACACCGGGAAATAATTTACGAGTATCATCCTCGGGGAGTGGACGCGGCGTGGTTAATTTGCGGGGTTTCGGGGCGCGTTAGTATTGATATCACACACACACGCGCGCGCGTCTTTAAATATTATTATTATGTTTGCAAGGTAATTAGAGGTAACGTTTACACCTAAATGAGATTAGAGTACGCAAATTTGATTTATACTAGTTGTGAAACGAGCAGGATACACTGAAACTATTAACGTCATGTAATATCTAAACACTAGACTAGTTGACTATTGAACATAAAAATAGTTTTTGAGTCTACTTTGGAATCTACTTTGGTCATTAGCGCGTTCAAGTAAACTGACTTGTCGTTTTTGCAATATTAGTAAACTTGCTTTTTATATGATTTATGAATCGTTGTAGGTTCTTCTCGCACTAGTAAGGAGGCAAAGCGCGGCGTTTAGTTCCACCGCTCAACACGAAACGCCCAGATAATTCGGCAGAAAGTGGGGAATGAAGAAGGTACATACCTTAATGTGAACGGAGTGTCTTAACACTAGGTTCCTAGGTAACGCTAAATATACAAAACTAAATTATGAAGTGGATAAAAATAATGAAATATAACTATGTTATTCTCTTTATTCCAAAACATGCACACAGCAACATGTGCGGGCTAATGGAACTTTGCTAGGCTTTTTATTATAAGAATTTAAATTTCCCCGTACATGAATTTTTATTCGCAATTTCCACATAAATTACGAGTATGTACCTATGGCGTACGTGCTATATAGCAGGGTAGACAAATGGAACCTGGTGTTAAGATACTCCGTTCCCCACTTTTCGATCAATTTTTGAGACATGCTGAAACATGCTCTTTATCTTGTTACCATATCAAGGTTAGGCAACCATAGCAAGATATGCAGAGGGATCCAGGGAACCTAATGTCAATAACCTCTGTTTCCACAAAAACGCTTCCGTTCCCCACTTTCGTGTTGAGTGGCGGAATTCAATGCCGCGCATTGCTAATAGGATTTAAATCTATTTATAATTTTATCTACTATTTAAAATATAAAATACAAATAAGCAAATAAATCTAAATTTGTTTTATACAAATTCAGCATAAATTACTAACTATTGTTTATAATTACGTAAACTTACCTCTACTGGCGGTAGTCGTGCCGACATGTCCAAAGAGATTGGCGCTCGGGTCCCAGAAGGTTCTTTCAAAACATAGCACTACCTTATTTAGGTTTCCATAGCCGAGCCGTTTTATGGCTGCTACCTATAATAAAATTTAATTAAGATCATCAAAAGTACGGAGAAAATTAGTTTCTATTTTATTAATTAATTTAAAATATTATATTGATAAGATACTTTACATTTAAATAGAAACAGAGGTATGTAGGTATATTAAATATAATATAGTATGTTATTACTTTACATTCACACGCTCACATAAAATAGATCGGATCTACCTTAATTTAGATAAACATAATGCTAATTATTTAATTTATATATAAAAAGCTCAGTGATTTATCACTCAGACGCATTTGTCCTTACCAAATCCCTATCAAAGTTCGCCATATAAGAAATGTGCAATTTAAAGACAGAATGTCATAGTTATTGTTATTGTCATGTACGAGAATACCAGTTTTACCAGCATGAAGAAATGGCACACTGACGTTACGTGTCCGAAAAAATAAAAAAGAAGTAGTTTTTATCTACATAATCGAGGAAATGCAAATAACTTAAATTAAATACAATCAATAAATAAAATATACCATACAAAAAAAAACCATGCGATATTCCAGCCAGATATTAAAAATATATATCCAGACAGTTTAACATTAATAAAGGACTCACTTTCCAATCAGGCAATGGCGGATCGAACTTAACGAAGTTCTGTTGATTTTGGCCGTTGTTCGCGACCGCCACCTTCAACACTCCCAGGGGCAGCGTGCACAGGATCACGTCGCCTTAAATACAACTCGTTATAAGTAAAAGCCACGTTGATAAATAAAAAATATAAGAACTTGGGAAGGAAATATAATAATATTTTCTAGAATAAAATGATTTTATTTTTGTATTGATATTGCTTTCTTAATGAAGTAGTTGTTTGCTACTCTTTTTTAATATGAATGGTTCATGAATATTTTGTTATACTGTAGACAACTTGTGAATAAGAAAGAGTAGATCGATAAAAAATTTTATAAATTCTTTTATTTTAAAATTTAAACTTTTACATGTCCTTGACAAGGATAACTCTAGTTAAAAAAACATATAGGTAGTATAAAACAATGTTAAAAAAATTAAGTCTATTTTTATTTTCCTCATTCAATAATTGTTTCATAATAAAACATCTCAACACAAACTCGGTTCGCTGAAAGTATTGAAACTTTTAATACCATTTACTTTTAAACTTCGAATGAGACAACTGTACTTACTTGTTAAGGAAAGCACTTCTACAGTCTCGCTTACAGCATTATAAATTATAAGTTATAGAGCATTGCACTAGCGGCACAATTTCCAGTAATAATTGAAATTGCTTTCCAAACTATTAATGTAATGAAAGTGGTCTCTATTCTATTCTATTCTATATACTGTCAGTATAGGTAGTCCATTATAGCACGAGCCGAGGCGTGTGTAGATATTTTTGCAAGGGTTGATGGTGTAACGATATCTGTAAATGTATGGGGATCGGCCGTCAAATGAAAAGGCCGCGGGCTAGAAGCAATCACCGTGAAAGCCTGACCTTAACTAACAAACCCGCAACAACTTCCACATTCTGAATAAAGTGCTCTTTACAGTAATTGCGACCACGTGTGTTTTCATTAGCCCAATGCATACATAAATAGTGAATGAAAATTTCTACTATAAATATGCTTCAGCCACTTCAAAAACACGCTTTTACAATTTTGATGATTAATAAAGAGAATGTACGAAAAAAAAATGGAAAAAAATTAACAAACATATCTATAGCAAAACTGACAGAAATAATATTAAAATAGATACCGCCGACAGGCTTAGATTTTTTGTATGGCGTAGCTTGAGTGTAGGTTACCGCCTCTTTAGCGTCTACTGCCTGTCCACAAACTCCGCCTGTATGCAAATGGGCATCGCTCGCAGCGACCGGCGGGCCGGCGGGCCGGGGGGCAAGCCGCCAGGTCAACAGAGGCCCGAACGTATTTTTGCGCCTCGTCAAAGTAAAATTAACGCGTTAGAATTGCAAATCATTCCGCGACAAAGAAACGACAAGGAGCCGCCGACGGCGTTGTGGATTTTTCTAATAACCTCCATTACGGTGACGAGACAGCTTGCTTTTCTGTTTTTGCGAATCTCTTTTAATATTATGGTTACAGAAACTTAATTTTTATGATAAATATACACGTATTCAACGTCGTCAGAACATGGATCAATATTTATGTAGTTGAAATATTAAAACATAGTATGGGAGGAAAGTCGATCATGTCCGTGGTAAATTAAAAATGGATTCTAAAACAAAGTTGTAATAAAAATAAAGAGAAATCTCATGTATGTGAAGTCAGTGAGCGCTTTACAGATTACGTTCATACATAACTGTCATCGATGCATAATTTACTCGTAAGGAATATAAGGCAATAATTTATAGACGCATTTTATATCTATCCAAAAGACACGATGATATAGTGCCGTACATTAATTTGCCATACCAAAGGGCAGTTTTAATCAAAAATACATAGCCATAGTACAAACTAAACATGTGTTGAGTAATTTATATGGGTAAATCGATCTCTTTGTAAAACTAAATATACGATTTGTTTGCTAAATTGCTTAACACAAGTAATAAATCGATTTTCATGGAAAAACATCGATATTAAAATTATCTTTTTATTTGTGTGTTGTATTTAAATATTGTAAATGAACCATTTTTAAAAACGAGCTGTATATTTTTTTAATTAATATTATTAAGAACAATTAATATAAAATGAAAAAGTATATTTTATAGTAAATTATCATTCCTAAGTAAGACAAGGTCAATAATTATACTGACTAAAATACTCTTCAAATTTGAAAACCCAGAGTACATTTCAGCACGTGACAAATTTCCATAGCCGGGATATTTAGAAGCAGATACCTTTAAATGTTTGCGGCTGGTTCGGGGCGCGCGGGTTGACAGCCTTCACGGTGACACCGGGACCGCCGTATGATATCTCTGTGACCGCGGTGCCGAGCCTGATGTCCAACCCGTCCGACAGAGCCACTGGCACGCACGAGTAACCGTTGCGAACTGTAACAAATATGAAAGAATTTATATTATATGGCAATTGTGAGTAATAATTTATATAGTCTAGTTATTTAATTCCTAGTGAAATATCTTTTAATTTTACAAAAGTAAAATATGAAAAAGTAAAATGGCTGATCTTAAGATGTGTAACAAGAGTTGTTTGTGGAATTTGGAACCATAGCCAATGAGTGCAGTAGTGATATATATTAAAATTTAACATCTCGATACATTTTAACATAATAGTAGATATATCTTTCAGTATTTCATACAACATTCATCAACTTAAATTAACAATTTTTGTAGTAAAAATTCTTGACACGAGATAGCTAAAATCTCATTTTGAGCTACAATGTTCATTATTCCTTCAACATTTTATAATGGAATCTGCGGTTTCTAAAGAACCTAGTTAAAAGCGGTTGAACTTTTCATAGTGAAAGACTCAAACTATGATTTATACTGAGCTTTTCCATGGGAAAAGAATACAAAATAAATACGTGTACGGTTTACCTAAGAAAAGCAATAAATGGCCTTTGTTTCCATTTTGAATTTACAACGTATATTAAATAAATAAAAGAACTTTAGTAAAGAGGAAGTTGAAGTGTATTGTTATTAAGTTACCTAATTAATAGGTTACAAAATTATACGTTACGTATAACAAAAATCAATTAAGAAAAAAGTACCCGAAATGAACATTTCTAAGTGATTCAAAAGCTACCCACCCTAAAAAAAAAAAACAAATTCAAAGCTTTTAATATGGTAGAAAAACATATAATTGTAGAAATAAACTAATAAATATATTTATAAGATAATAAGTTAGGCTCTAAACCGATATTATCTTAAGCAGAATTTTATTTTTATTTAACTGTAGTAGTAGGTTTTCTAAGAAATTACAATTTTAGAAGAATCATATTATATAGTTAATATACAAAATATAAATTAAACAGTTAAATTTAACTCTAAATACTTGACGCACAGATTTCTACTATAAAGTAGTTTTCAATTAGGTTGATAGCGTCACAATAGCGTCATGGCGCGGACTCCCTATTGTGCTTTAATAACTTAAGTGGATTCTCAGTGCACTATAAAGGCTTACACTCAACGTTGGCTAGAAGTGTCAATCTTGCATATAAAATAAAGGTAAAATTGATAGAATGTAAATATATAAATTAATTACTTTAGTTTCTGACTTTTACAACAATTAATACTCAATTAAAAATACGTTATTAACAGGTAAAACTCCAAGAGATTACAAATAAAGCATGTATGTCATTAAAAATAAATAGTTTAGTTAGTCAAACATATTTTCACACATAACGAGACACTATGAATCCAACAAAAATATCTACATTTATTTACATAGCATTGTGGGAATCATCATAATAATATACAAAAGAATAAATATCAAATATTTTATTAAAATGAAAATGATACCGAGGTGTGGACATTAAGTACACTCGTAATAAATAAGATATGCATGAGTGAAATAAGAAAATGACAAAGAATAGCCACCCACACTTTCGTTCGTCATGAGGAAGGAACGATGTTTACACAATGTGTGGGTGAAACATATACAATGGGAAGGGTTTATTTCTTTACTTTGATTATAAAAGTTAATGATTTACGAACGAACACTTAAATTATTTCCCAAAAAAATTCAAAAAGAAATATGATTTTTTATTCACTAGGATTTCGAAAGTTAAATCGGGTACGAATCAGAATAGAAAATGTTTGTTAGGAATATTTCTTTTAAGACAAAAATAAATAGTATCTTATTAAACATTCTTACTTTATATAATTGTAAAAATAATACTATCATTCTTAGTAGCATTGCGCTTGCTAAATAAACAACACAGTCGCTTCTAATTTACTAAATAAGAACGAAAAACAAAATTTTACGAGAAGCAGGTCATTACGGTGGTAATTTTCATGAGCAAATATTACCTAGATACAGTAACAGCGGCAAATAATTAAATGCTAAGTGACCTGTCTCTCTCGGGGCACGCGAGGGCGCACTTTAAATGCAAGCTGGCAACACTGAAGTTAAACCATATTACGTCGCCGTCGTCACTGGCCATTGGGACAAACTGACCGAAACTACACGATTAGGGTCATACTCGTAACTTCAGATGTGCTGAAGCGGTATGTGAAGGGTTATAAACTGAATTATTAGGTTGTGTAAAATTAAACTGTAATAACAGTTGGACTAAGTTGCTCTTATTATTATTAGCTTTAAGTTTAATGTTTAAATTATTCATTAGAATATGCTGCAATTGTACAGTAATTTTGATAATAATGTTATAAATTATGAATATGTTTTAATAACAGAAATATAATGTGTTAAATGAATTGTTTTGCATTCAGTCTTTGGAGACCAAAAAATATATTAATAATTTTTACATGTAATATATTTTGTACCTATATATTTGAGAACAACAAACTGCGCCGTATAACCTACTTAATTTATAGAAAAGTTCATATTCTCTCTTATTTATCATATAGGAACATATTTCTGTCTTTTAAGATTTCTTGTAAGTATGTTCATTATTCATATAAATAAAATAGTAGTGATATATTATAAAATCATTACTTTTAAACATTCTAATATTATCTTGTAATATTTACCAAAATTAAAGTACTACCTACCATCTATAAAACCAAAGCGCTCAACGTCCAAGCGAAATCAAAGCATGACATTATTCTAGGCCATGCCTCAGGACTACGCGTACGAAATCCTAATGAATGGCAACCCTAAGTACGATAAAAGCCCGCGAATGGGGGCAGAGACAAACGGGGCGTTGCGTTTCAAAGGGTACTAAAACAACGTAAAGTAGAATTAATGTTATTTAATTTTGCCTTATTATAAAAGCAAACTGGAACAAATATGGATGTGTTTGCTTAACTTTGAAAATAAAGGGGGAAAATTAAATATTCGTCATTTTGTAATGGGTTTAGTTGATCTGAATTCTCTTACAACTTCTGTTATAAAATATATTAAACAAAAAGTTTAGTTCAATAATACAATAAAAAAAATATTTGAGCATAAAAATGAATAAGAAATATTTTTTTTGCATGTTATAAACAAAAAGGCAAGTTCACTTCGCAGTCGTTTATAGTATTTAAATATTATTCATACAAATCGATTGAGCTCTCGTAGTGTGCTTGTAGTGAAGTATTCTGAAAATTGTAACAAGCCCGCTATGCATTTGTTTAAGATACTACACTACTGGATGTGGTATATTTTATGAAAAGAAAAACACAATTTCAAATGTTCACAGACAATAAAGCACGATGGGGTAAAGAGTAAGGTTTAACGATAATGCAGTATTAAATAATCGAACAGGCTAGTAATGGCGAAGGAGGATAAAAGTGTGATTCTAAGTACGACATATACTGGTTTCGATTCCCACATAATTATATATTTATCGCGAAATATTGATT
Organism: Heliconius numata; assembly: GCA_016802625.1. Classification (NCBI taxonomy): domain Eukaryota; kingdom Metazoa; phylum Arthropoda; class Insecta; order Lepidoptera; family Nymphalidae; genus Heliconius; species Heliconius numata. The sequence continues at coordinate 244,917 of JAEBDU010013503.1, read as the reverse complement.
TTATAATTGTTAAACTCCTATATATGTTGCATGTTACTATCTAGTATATTTAAAAAAGAAAAACGCTATCTTCTGTATTTTTTAAAAGAAAACAAAGTGTTATTATTTTAGTGCTATCGACAAAAGTGTATCTCTTCAACTAGGTCTAAATCTTCGGTGACGAAGCCCGAACATCCTTTGCGCGTTAGCATAGTTCATGCACCCACGGAACTTCTCATTGTCGGTAGTTTTAGAACCCCTTTAGCAATTTTGGCTTTGTGGTTGTATGGAATTTTTGCTTTGCTATCTAACCCGCGCGATATTGCCATGCGGCTTCCAATTTACCGACGTCTGAATAACTAAAGTTTTCATAGAAACTTTAAAATGTTGTATTGCTTTGTAAAATACATAGTATATTTTCACTTAAACGACACATAGACAAATAATAACGGTATTCGAGTCAATAAAAACAATCATAAAATAAAAACGTCTCTGATTAGATTGTTTATAAGATTACAGAGACTCGATGTGATTTAAGGTGGTGTTATAAAAGTTTAAGACTATATGTTCGTTTTTTATAGCAGAACTCAGTTTTTTAATAACATTTTAACAAGAAATGCTATATACAAAACAACTGTATGAAACATTTATTTGCGTTGGAAACATAAATTCTTAGCAAAATTTAATCCAAGATAGGCCCGCTACCTGTGTAGATAAGTGTTGTTTATGCTACGTGGTACACCAGAATTTACGATCGCCGAATTTAATTCAGAAATCGCCCATTAGCGCGACGCGACGAAAAAATACGCACAATTCGTTGCTTCGAGAACATTAATTTAAGCTTAATTTGAATAATTCCGCGTGACGATGCTTTCAAATAGCTGTAATTAAGGGTATGCTTGTGTACGGCGTTGTGTAAAGCGTAGAGTAATAAGTATTATTAAGTGGTTAATAAATTTACAAAAATTAACAAAAAAAACTGTATAGCGTAAAATGCCTGAAGGTCTTTCTCCTAGAATAATAAACTAAATTCATGCTAAACGACATTTAGGCTAAAATAGAAAAGAATATATAAATTTCTATTTCTACATTAAAATTTGTACATTTGCAAATAATAGGGAACGCTAAATTGCCTGCAATTGTCTTAGAAACATCGTCAATAGCTAAATCTAAAGCTAACCCATAATCATTAAATATTCCAAGCGACAACTCGCACAAGTTGTAATTGAAAACGTTAGATCTAATTTAACGTTCACATAGGACGGACGACCGGACCGAATGAACTGCATGCCAACATACAAATGTATGCAAATAAATTGATTTGACGTTAAACAAATAGAACTAAATACACTTAATCGCACTGAACAAACTTGCGAATTGGCACAACAAACGGCGAACGTAAACCGAATGAGATATCACCAATCGAGTTAATAATCGAAACAATTGAATTTCGCTCAGCGTCCATTCGATAGCTAATTATTCAAACAACCAGTAATTTACTATTAAAATATTAAAATTTTAATCATTCATTTTTCGTCGGGCAGATTTTTCATGTCACCGTTGCGACAACAGATGATCCATGATGTTTGCTCGTGCCATCATAAAGGTTTTAATCAATATTCGACTGTCTTTTTACAATGACAATATACATTTATGTAGGTACATATATCTATCATTTTTAACGTTATCTATCCCTTATCCTATTGGCTAGGCAACGCAAAAGTAATAAACGTATCGTTACGGATGGGTGCGTGTTTGGGATCCTTTCAAAACTTTATTAACTCTTAATTGGTACAAATTTCATTAACGAATAATTTCCTTCAAAAAATTTTTAACGGTTTATTGTTTCTTTTTTCAAAAAACAAAATAAAAACAGTTTGTTTTCCTAGAACATGACAAATAACACTACACAATAATATAATAAATATTTCTATACTTATTTATATTTAGAATATTGATATTAATTTTTTAATAAACTACAGGCGTATACCTTATTTAATAGCAATGAAAAGTTATTGATTTGAGTCCACTTTGCGTTGGAGAATGACGGCATAAACTTCACGCTTTATACACAAAACTTGAAGTTTAGTGCAGCCCACTAAAATTTATGGCGACTGCTTTAGGAAGGTTAATAATGTTGAGATAATATTTATTTGTAATCAAACGGCCAGAAATAACAGGCGTAAGGCGAGACAAATTTATTCATTCCTGTTGTAAAAACTTTGATTTGCTCTTGTAATTTTTAATTAATATAACTTGTAACTTTTTTAAATTACATTATGCACCCTCGCTGTGGCCAGTAACAGTATTGTATGCGGGTACGTTGCCCAAAGTGAAAAATACAGTGTTTGCGCAGTGTCTGCAGCCCGGCAGCAGGAATCTCCCATTATTAGGGGACTATACAAGCTTTCGTGTGAATTATACAGCGTTTTTTTTATACACGATGTCTGCAATGGCGGTACTGTATTTTTTTATTTCATGTATGTAAATTTGTTACCACGAAACAGCAGAAATGTAATATAGTCTATATCTAAGTTTTCTACAGTTCTACTAAATCTAAGTCTAAAAAGCGATGAAACAGCACACTTTTGTTCCAACGATCCTCACATACTATTGTATAACAAAATAAAAACAATGAATATGTACGGACTATTTTCAACCCTGTAGCGATAAATTGTGGATAATAGGTGACACACTTTAAGCGAACAGACATAAATGATCAATTTATTACAACGGTTACTGCGAAGATCTAATAATTAGTGTGTTCGCGTTAAGCTAATCGACTGGTACTTGACGAGGGTCGGGATAGGTCGCCGCGCGCTCTGCCGGCCTAGCTGGAAACACAACTTGAACCATTATTCGACAGACGCGCTTCGACGCTTCTCAGCCCTTTGACGTCGAAAGGCCCCATTAGCATGGAGTGCCTACTTAATCTCATCAGTTAATTACTGACCTCAACATTAACTCGTATGAAATTAGAAAACATCTCGATAATTACGAGTGACAGCTAAGTTATGTTCGATAAAGAAGGTGGTTGTACTAACAACGAACGATCTCGGTCGCCCTAATGCATAATTTAATAGTTCGCTTTAATCATCATATAAAACGTTCGAAGGTGAAAAATATTTAAACGAGGGACGTCTCGAAATGAAGGCAGCGGAATCGTCAAATGGAACTGTTGATTGCGTACCGCGCAAAGTTACGCTCCGTCAATCGGAATTTTATTTACTCGGTCGTTCAAAAAACAAATATGATGGCTTTTAATTTATGAGCGCGTCCGTTGAGCTCTGATCAACCGATACTATAACACAGCATACACTCATAGCCGGCAGACGAGCCGTTCAAATTCGTGATACATGTTTTATTTGATCTTTTTATGGGTGCTCGTTTGTGCCGTGACGACGGTGTTCGAGCTAATGGAGATATCGTATCTGTCATATCAAGAATATATCGTTTGACAGTTTTATTGCGATTGCATGCGATGTTCAGATAAAAGACACGATTTAGGGGTGAGGATAACTCGGTCTGAAGTGAGTGGGTGTTCACAACTTATTTTTCCGCGACAAATATCTCTTCTCTTAGTTAACTTTTGAGAAGGTAACTTACTCAAAAGATAACAGGACAGAACAAGACAGTGCAGTAATAACGGCTTAATACTCTTTTATAAAATAATTTACATCTCATTTTGAAAGTTATTAACAAATTATTATAATATAAGTAAAATAAATAAAATATAACTTATGGCATAAATAATATCTTAGGATGATTCCTAACGTTTATGGTAATATGAAGCAAATAATAATTTTTAATGTTTATAAAGCTTTAATAATATATACTAGTGATGTTGTAGTGGCTCACTCGTAGATAAGTTAAGCGATGTAATCACAAAAAAAAACTTAATTTCTGATTCCACTTCATTGGCAGTATCTTATTTTGTGGACATTGTGGAATTATTTATAGACAATAACGAAAATTCTTACAAAAATAGTGTGTACAGTGTAACCAGTATTAGTCTACTGAAAAAATAAAAAATATTAAATATATACGAAATTTTAAAAAAACCGTTTTTTTTTTTAATATAATAAAAATAATTTCTATACATAATTTAAATAACCTACAATTAAAAAAACCTATAAAACAAACACTTAAAATACGCGCCCATTTTACATACGCGCATAAACCAGTTCCGACAAAGAAACAAAACGAATCCCTAGTTAGCCGCGTCGACGGCCGACGGTTATTCTTTAGCGCAATTTGCTCGCAGTCGCCACTAAGTAGCCATTTAAAAGTAGATCACTCACCTGGCACCGGCCACCAGCACACACCAATGATTTCATTCAACGTGACGCAGCTTAAAAGATATCAGATAATAAAAGTACCGTGGACGCACATTGATGCGTTTAATCGTATAAAGTGACCGCGTTCATATTTAATTGGTTACTAATAGAGAGGTATTTAGCTCGTTTAGCAAATAGTCTGAGATATAAAATGTTACATAATTTTTTTAGAAAACATATAAACGGGCGCAAATGCCGCGACGTTTAACTTTTTATACGTTTCCTAAACGAAAAAATATTTTCATTAAAATGAATTCTCAGTTTAGAAATCTTAACATTGATCTATATAATTATTACTTTAATACTAACTAGATTAGTCATTATCTCTACTAGGAATACAAATATTTAGGTCAATTATAGCACATGAAATCTAAACTAAGTATTAATCACCCTTAACGCATCCGCATTTAACGTAACATTGTTTATTAATTAATACATTGCCGCAACACGTGTGCATTAACATATGCAATTAGCAACCATCAATCCAAGCTAGAATCCATAATCAGAAATCAATTATCATCGCATAATATACATTGTATACTTAATAGGTTTACCCTCTGCTTGACGCTGAACTAATTAGTTAAAGCACTAAGCTAAGAGAGTTTCCTATATAGGTACTTGAAGTAAAGTCAATCTACATTGGCTTGTGGAACTAAATATGTGGAGGGGAAACCTCAACAATTTGCAGTAATATGATAGAGTCAAAGACCTAATCAAGTGCTAAGCAAGTTTATACAAACAATACATCATTTACCAATTATACATGGAATAATACAATAAAACCAGATCTCTGGTGCATAAGACAATGGATTAATTTATAAAGACATATTAAAAACGATAGCACGAAACAAGAATACAACAAGATCAAAAGTAAATCTGACTTCTAAACATATCAAGAAGTGCAAATCTACATCAGCTTGACAGTCCCATACTGCATATTCTGTACGAGTCGTTTCTATTGCATAAAGCCTCTTGCATTTAACGCTCCCGTGCTTTTGATTTACAAAAGGACGTGAGCAAGATTTAAAAGATGCCGAAATCAGATCTTTGGATCGTGTAGACGTCTCCATCGACTGACAGACGTCGGGACAAAAAGGGTTTGCCTTGTAAGTCAGCACATCAGGACGTCCGAGTGGACTGCAGGCAAATCAGATATGAAAAAGCAATAAACTTGTGGTGAATAAAAGACAACGTATTATAGATTGTATAATCAATACCAAAAATTAAATAAAAATAACTTAAATAATTAAGCTGTCGTAATCGCTGTAATTGAGTATTAAATTAACGCCATCGTTGAGCCAGGCCAAGGTGATAGTTGATGGTAAGCTATTCCTGTGACGCGACTATTGCTTGAAATACGTTAAAAATATATTTAAAACGTATTAAAAGGCTATAAACTTAGAAAAAAATTAAGCCAAAAAGTCGACCTGTATTCGATCATCAACAACAAAAATAAAACCAAAATTTAATATAAAAACAGCAAAAAATATATATCTCATTTCAAATTTACGTTTGATCTAAGCGTCATACGTCTTCGCAGCTAAATCGAACGCGTTGTAAAATTATCGACCTTCAATAACTTATATTCAAAATATAATAATTACTAGTGGACCCGAACACGGCTACACCCGCTTGACTATAAGAATATTTATTAAATATATTTATTAAATTATTTATAGTTTTCAATAGAGAGATGCGATAAGCAAGCTTATTTTGGGTGACGTTTTCTAACAACAAACTTTGCAAATGGTTGCTTAGCAACGACGGTTGTTATTAACATGGCGGAATAAATTGTATGTCAAATTAATAAATATTTTAATATATTGGTATATATCGAAAATATTACAAATATGAGAAAAAAAAGTATCCTATGTTCATCCCGGGACCCTCAAGTATCTCTATATGAGTATTTTATCACAATTAAATTAGCGGTTTGGCCCTGATTGCGTAAAAGACAGACAGACAGACAGACAGAGTTACTTTCGAATTTATAATATAGGTATGGATTACTATGACTACGTAAATATCGATGACATCGTAACGAGGTTACTTTGTGATGATTTTGCAAGCAATATTACACCAGGCAAGTAAATTGCGGCCAGTTGTTGCGTAGCGTGCGCCTGTAAGCGCAACAGATTATGGGTTCGATTCCCTCTCGAAGAAATTAAATATTTAATTTTATTTTCACGCTCTAATAACAAAGCATAGCAGGAGTTGAGTTACGCCACTCTACATGCAGTGCCTATAAAATTCGACGAAATGGGGAGTGTTTTAATTCTAGATTTCTAAGTTCCGTCTGCCTATTCTGCTATTTGCGGGATACAGAGTGAAGCTGAAAAACAAAATTAATGTCAATCAATGTGCAAAATTACCACAATTTCTGAGTATTATAATATTCAATACACGTTTTACACCTATAATAAAATTAATTCTTTGAAAATGTTGCCATATTATTTACATCGATTAAAACTTAATTATCGTATCGTACTAATAACTTTTGAACACTTTATATTAAGTATAATGTTTATTATTCATTGAGGTTACTTACATGAAATTTATCTAAAAGGTAAAATCTTCCCCTTGAAAATGAGTAAGCGAAACCTCCGCGCCGCTGCCTTTAATTTGTCTTTTGACGTGATATGTGTCGACAAGTTTATGTTGGAGATGGGTTATGAAAGTAATATACGTTTCTTGGTATTAATAAGCGGATACCTTTGAGCACTCTTAAATTTATACGAAATATCTTTGGATGTTAGTATATTTCTGTACATTTTATTTGTTATGGTAAAATTTAAACAAAGATTATGTTGAAAGATGAATATGTGAATGCAAGTCAAAACTACTCAACAGAATATCATGAAGCTTTGCACACATATATTAGAGGTATTCGAACGGACAAAGGATACTTTTTATAAACCAATATATATTTTTAAAAATAATTTTAAGCGAATAAAGCCGCATTTGAGTCTCTAGTATTTGTATAAAACAGATTGCTGTCGTGTTATCTATATATATAAAAGGACTTGTTCTCACTGACTGAGGTAAGATGCACGCACAGCCGTAACTGCTGATGGTAGAAACGTGGAATTTGGACAAAAGTTTACTTTCGTAATCTGGACATCCACTAAGAAGGGATTTTGAAAAATTTTAACCCTTAAGGGGTGAAATAGGGGTTCAAAGTTTGTATGGAAAAAAATTTAAATCGGCACCGATTTTTATAAAATTTGAAATTTAGATTTTTAAAAGTATTTCATTGAACACGTGTTTCATCGTTTTCTAGAATTCCCCCCCTAAGGGTGCAAATAAGGGGTTGAAAGTTTGTATAGGTTTTTTTAAAATCGTCACCAATTTTTATAAAATTTGAAATTCAGACTCTTAAACGTATATAATTAAACACATGTTTCATGGTTTACTAGAATTCACCCCCTAAAGGTGCAAATAAGGGGTTGAAAGTTTGTATGGGAAAATTCTTAAATCGCCACAGATTTTTGTAAAATTTGATATTTAGACTCTTAAAAATATTTAATTGAACATATGTTTCATGGTTTTCTAGGATTTACCCCCTAAGGGAGCAAATAAGGGGTTGAAAGTTTGTATGGAAAAATCTTTAAATCGCCACCGATTTTTATAAAATTTGAAATATAGACTCTTAAAAATATTTCATTGAACATATGTTTCATGGTTTAATAGAATTCACCCCTAAATAAGCGAAAGCGAAGCTGCGCGCGTCCGCTAGTTATTCATATATCTCATTTTATATATAAAGCCATTTTCAATCTTATATTTATAACTTACTTGAAACTGTCTTTGCTTACTCCGCGAAATACGGAAAATGAGTTAAGAAAATTTAAATAAGTGTAACTTTTTATTGCAATACATTTTTTCGTTTTTGACTTTTGAACAAATACCTATGTTTTTAAGCATTATATAAACAAAGAGAATAAATTTTATGTAAAAATAATTGCCTAAAGAAGTGACATTGCATATGTATATTTTCAGTAATATTCGATATTCCATTTGAAATGATGCATTCTACATTAGACCCGATGTACGGTCGTGATCCAAGCGTAAACGATGATTACTTATTTTCTCCGAATCAGTAAAACCGAGCGAGACAATCACCTCGGGCGGAAGGTTGCTATATAAACATTTATTGACCATAAATCCCAAATGATAAACGCATTATACTGCCTTTCTCATTAAAGGCTTGATTTTGTATAAGAAACTTTTACGCCTCCTCGAATATTTACGCGATGCATTAAAATATGTTCCAGTATTTATTTGTCAGTTTTTTTAATAAGCTCCAAATTGATCGTTAATGCACGCACATCTTTGTTTTTGTTTTTTATCTAAATCGAACTGATATACCTCATACTACACATACATTTAAAGGCATAGGTACTCGTAGGTATTGCTTTTTTTTATCGTCATACTGTGTCCTGTCATATCTCTGTAGGCAGAATTAACATGGTGTTAAGACACTCCGTTCCTAATTTTCCGCAGAATTCAGGAGTTGAATGGCGGAACTCAACGCCGTGCTTTGGCTCCACACCAGAGCGAAAAAATGAAAATATACATTTTAATAAATATGTATTTCATTCCTTCGAGTGGGGATCGAACCCACAACCAGTCGCGTTTATTCACACATTTGTACCCCGCCACAACTGGCCTCAATAATATAAATAAAGATAAAAAAAATATTAATAATTTGCTATTATATTCATATTAATAAAATAAATAAATAAATAAACGTGTCATATACAACAAACAGTAGGTAGGACTACATTTCCCACATACCAATATAATATTACACAATACTACTCTTCATAACAATCAGTACATCGAAGTCAAAACAAATGAGAATCTCATAATCAGGTTCATATTTCTTATACAAATAAATTAATAAAACGTTTACTCAACTAACGGATGCCGACAATTAAATATCTAATTATTGGAACTTTTATTTACTGCCCCAGTATTTATTGATACTATGAATCTTTAAATATATGTGTTTGTGTAGGTACCTATTAAGACAGGAAGAAATAAATATGAAAGTTATAATGAAAAGTGTGAAATATTTTAGATTGTAAATAAATTTGCGTCACTTTTAAATTTGAATGTTATGTATGATTTGTAATATTTATAATATTAGACATTAGAAATGACTGGTTAATGTCCTCTGTGCCTTTATGTCTCAATTTCCAAAAACCAATATGCTTATAAAACTTCACTATGTAAACAGCCTAATAGTGAAAACCACAGTAAAACCAATACTACGCAATACTAACTTAGTTTAAAAGATTAAAACATACTTCAATCGGTAGTGATTTTGTTTTAGACTATGAAAAGATAACAAAGACTAATAAAATTTTAAACATCCCATCGCGTACACGAAAACTAAAATAATAAACATAAAATAAGCTATTAATAGTTAGTGTGAAGCAAAACGGAGCATTGTCGTGTAAATCTGCCAGCTAAGCCTGCGGAAGTGTCGCCTTTATAACTCGTAAATCAGTGGGCTTATCGGTTTACGTGGCCCGTCCCGCCGCCCCGTCCGCGAAATATGCAACTGAGCGCCTTAATCGAAAAGGAAAGACAATACAAGAACAACATATTTACTGCATATTTTGCACACAATTGAATTGACGTACATATGTATGTATGTGTTTATACAATGTTATTTGTATCTCGGATTCCCAGAGATTGTTTTCTATTATGGCAATGAAGATGGTAAGGCGGCAGCTAGTATATTTTATTAAAGAACAAGTTGTTAAGGCTAGAAAATGTAGTTCTAGTTAAATGGTGCATAATTTAGTGTTATATGTTTCTTTGTTTGTTCATTTATTCATAGCTTCAGATGTATATATGTATATTTTTATTACTTTACCAATGTCACAACAAATATCTTAAAAATAAAACTTTAGCTCTACTACAACGTTTAAGTTTCATATTAATATCTTAATTATTATAAGAAACAAGAAAAAAATACAGCCCATATTATCCTCTTCATATCAAGAAGAATTAAAAAGGTAACAACATATATGTATATACAAAACAAAACAAGCACCTAAAATGTACATACACACATACATATTGAATTAAAATTCACCATTACACCTAATATATAATTTTTGAATACTCATAAATTTTTAATACATTTTTATAGACTGATACTTATAAAGATTTATTTAAGGTTTATAGCAACATTCGAATACGTGTATTTTGTGAATATTTATAGCCTGCGTAATAACCGGCGAGAGTTATATCCCGTTGAGGCCAGGCCGACAAATTGTCCACCCGTTGTGAATTTGTATGCGTCACCATTTCACATTCTCTTTCATTATTTGAAATCTTTATTTTCATTTTGTCGTTCTTATTTCTTGTTTTTATATGTCAACCCCCCGTTAAATGAGGAAGAAAAAGGAAAATTATGATACCGCAATTTATTGTAAGTATATATAACATCGTATTATTTAGTTATTACAGGAGAAAATTATCAAATTGTTTTATTTATTACTTCCATGTATTTAAAAGTACAAAAGAATCTCTTGGCGTCAATGGCGCACCTCAGATATCATACATCTACTATAAGTATTGCATTTAAAGGATCAATATCCAATTGTAATTTTTGCATTCGAACCGCTTAACTGGCACGATCGGAATGCCATAATCAAAGAACAAAACTGAATAGAACATAAATCTTTTATCATTTTAAGTTACACCCTTTAATCGAAACTCTTTAAGAGAATTAATTACGTATTTAGTATAATACTTTTTGGAAACTGGCGTTCGAACTACTTGCAGAAGACGGTGGTCACGGATAATACTTTTGTCATCTTGTAAAAAAACGCCACATTCTGTCCAGACTTAAAGCAAACGATAACACAATAATAGACGTAAAGTAGAAAGTAGACACTAAGTAAATATAGAACACTCTTAAAAACGCAAAATATATATTCTACTATTAGTCCAATAAATCACAATCAGATATGCATATTAAAAATTACAAGATCTTAACATGAATTTTGCAAAATCACAGTGTATTGTGCGAAGTGCAATATGACACGAGCGCGGATTTACTGCCGGCCATTAGTCAAACAATATCAGAGTCATCCCGCCGCGCTGATCGAACACTCGATAGTCCCTGGATTCCTGTAGCGAAATCTATCACTGTGAAAATATCTGCACGTCAGAGATATTTGAAGAATTCGCTGCAATTTATAAAGTAGTTCAAATATTTTGTAATGCATTTTTTATTTCCTGTATATATATAATTTATGTTCATACAATCATGTATCTCTTTACACTTTAACGGTCAAGTAGTACGATACGAGTACTTTTGACATTTCAATTGTAACTTTCCATTTTCTACATATCATACTTAACCGTGCCTAATTGTGTATCACTTAATAAATTTGTGTGAAGCTGTCAAGGCGCAGGGTCACAAATGATCGAAAGTACCGACGGTTGCGGTTTCGATTCCCACTCGGGCGAATGAAATATTTAATACTTTCATTTTTTCGCTCTGGTAACGATTGCCTCAAGTGTGGAGTTGGGTTCTGCCACTCAACATGCAACGTCTCAAGAATTTAGCGAAAAGTGGAAAATGGGAATAGAATGTTTTAACACTACGGTCTGGTTCCCTTTACCCATTCCCCTGCTACGTATGGAATACATTGTAAAGCTAAAAAATAAAAGAAAAAAAAGTTACATATCCTTAAAAATTTAACTACTACAAAAGGCAGAACATAAAAAAAATCCCCTAGCAAAATCCAATCCAATCTTCAAACTCTTTTTTAACTGGCAGCTAATATTTGTAATAACGGTCCGCGCTTTGTTTCAAGTCAGTCAATAGTGAAATCACAAGTCGATATTGCATTTGGTGTACTGTCGGACGGTTGATTGACAGGCGTCGGGGTTAGATTAGATATATAAACGCTACACTATCTCGTACACGCTGGAGCTCACTTTGTATGTAAATGTGTGTCACAAGACGGACACGCGGCCAGCATTCGCCAACTGACGCCTTCCAGACCCTCGGACCGATCACCGGATACGTTCATTCTATAACGCTTTCATAAATTACAGCATTGTTCTTAATTTCGTTGCGAGAAAGTGCTTGAGTGACTAATGTGTACCGATAAATTTAAGAAACGTCAACTCTATATGTACATTTTATAAATTATATTAAAAGTAAAACGATATATTTCTTCGTTTTAAGTTTATATAATATTAATTGGTATAAAAATGTTATGTCTAGAATTTCATTTCACTACTGCAAGCGCAGAGGCACAAGCTTGACTGTGAACGAGAGAGGTTTTTTTAGGTTCAGATCCCACTCGAGGATCATGGAAAGTCTTAATAGGTTTCCAGGTTCCCTCAACTTACTATGTATGCTATGTGAAAAAAATAGATTCTAAAACCTAAACTAAAACAGCTTATATAATTTAAACAATAGATTTAATAGGATTCTATGCCAGTAGACTAAATTATTAATTAATTGATTGTATAGTAGAATAGTACTTAAGATGAGCGCAAGCTATGCATATTAGAGGAACCGGTCGGTCCCAATAGAATATCAAGATTGCTGTTATAGAGCACCTTTGCACTTAGCAATATTCACCTTACTTAATACACGTTACATAATAAATCAACTAGTTAACTTTAGTTATCTTTTACAAGATTGTTAAGAGAAAACCTTTGATATTCAATGTTTATTGTTCAGTGCAGCCACAATTCAACGTAGTAATGGGTTCAAATTAAATGCAATACTTGTAAGATAAACTGCGTCGTTAAATTCAGTTTACCCAGTATGGGAAATAAAAAAAAATAGTGTATCAAGCGCAGTTTCAAGATGCAGGAGATGCGTTAAGATCATAAATCAAACTAAATAAACGTGTAGAATGAAATGAATAAATGCAACAGTTGCACACTTGCTACAGCAATTGAAATTCATGAGACAACCTTGGGCGATAGGAATCAAAAAGATTCTAAATTGATATTTTCTGGATACAAAGCAAACGTTGAGTGAATAATAACGCTTCGATGGAAGAGATGATGTGGAGCAAAGCGTCGCGGAGTTATTGGCTTCGAAACCGTTCTCATATTCGATGCTTCACTTTAAAATGTAATACAATTCTCTGGTCTGGATATTGAATACTTGACAAAAATATGATACTTTTTCGTTTTAAAACTCGCATATATTATCACTTTATTTTAGCCAAAGTAAATGAAGATTTGTTAGTAAAATAAATAAGGATAAAAGTATTTAAAGATACTTCTACAAAGACATTGAATATAGTCGTAATACATATGAGAGTGATATTAAGCTGCGTTAAATTACAAACACGCATTTATACATAAGTACCGTGAAGTTTGCACTTAAGAATAGATTATAGAATATAATTTTACGATTAACATTCCTATAATCCACATCCAATACAATTTTTTTACAACTTGCAAACTATTATTTCATATTTACGCAATCGTTTTATACTAGTTCAGCAGAATAATTTACTGTAATGGCACATAAACGTCCTACGAAACGGCGACGTATTGAGAGAAATATAATAAGCTTAGAGGCTATTCAGGTTCATTTCTTAGTAAAGGTGATTTCCGAGCGGAGACCGCCAGACTTGCAACTATAGAATTTCTACAATCTAGTAAATAAAGTATTTAATCGCCTATACTTCACAATCTGCTCCTGACGTAACTGCAGCAATAAAAGGTCGTTTCAAAAGTGGCGTACCCAATTTTCATGACTCTATAAATGTCACAGCATGAAAATTTAAACAAGTGTCATCGTAAACATAGTAGAGAGACTCACTGAATGCGGATTTTGTATACATTGCACTTTAATAAAATTAATTGTTGAGACGCATGTTAAGATTTATTTTTCGTTTTATTGCGAAAAGTTTGTATAAGCAGTATTATGTTTTAAAATAAAAGGAAAATATCTTGCTATAAGAGTAAAGTTTGAGAGAAATACCCATATCAATAAAAACAAATTAGCTCTGAAAAAAGCTCTATTTGTCTGTTTTCATTTCTTATTGTCAATGTGCAAACGTGAAAACAAGGGGCGTGAGTGGAAAAATCGTGCAATTTTCCGGATGCCGTTAAAGCTAATATGGCCTTCGGAGGCGGCAGTCGATTAATCTCTGTCGACCGCGATGAGCTCCAACTGCTCGATATAAAGCACCAATCAAAGTTGAGCTCCGATATTTCAAACAATATCCTTATTGTGAATATAGAAAACGAAGATCACTGTAGTCTGGTTCAAGATTTTGACGGGTCCCTTTGAAAATGGAACGAGAGGGTGATCAAACCGTTACTCTTTGGTAGTAGAAATTATGAGTGCATCCGAACGTTTAGAGATAAGAGTGATATGAAAATACAATAACTTTTCGATATAAAAGCAGAAAATTCTTGATATGAATGCCTTGTATACGTACATATAAATATATGAATATACGACTAGCTACTAAAAGCAATAGGTAGAAAACGAAGTAAATTATACTTGCAGTATATCCCACAACCTGCTTTGCCAAATACTATCCTGGGGAAAGACGACATTTTTAAACGATTTTAGTAAAAAAGCGGATATTGTTCGCCAAAAGCGGGACATAGAAATAATCTATTATAAGTAATAGTAGTTTCAGTCTTTATTCATTAGTTGCGTGATAGATAACAATATGCAATATTTTTATAATGGGAAGACTTTAATATACTTTTAACAATAACTGTTTGGTTTACTCTGTACTTTCTCTGTTTACTTAAGTGTTCAAAGTTTATATTTCTCGAAATTGTTAGTAACTTATTACAAAATGAAAATAGTTTAAAAAATCCACTATATACCGGACCATGTATGTCCTGGTAAAATCGCACAACCCATCATATTTGTACGGAGATTATACATAATATAATATTTAATAAAAAAAATATATTTCCATCAAAGACAAAGCTTATTGAGATTCGTAAAATCAAAACTGTGAAGCGTAACTGACCACATTCCGATTTAGTCCCGTAGGGCCCGGAAGCGTAATGCCAGTGAGCACATTTCGATGCAAATAAGAGCATTTAGTCGGTGCCTACTGTGATCATTACTACGTTACAGCCCGCCTGGGAATGCGGAGCTTAACCACTAAAATGATACAGAAACATTTCAAGAGCTCGAACTGCTCATAAAATTATCATCTTTTTTCTAACTTTTTAATTAAAAAGTAAGCTTTATAAGTTAGTGTATTCTTTTTCAGCATGATATGAAACAATTATGATAGCTGAGTTAAAAATTAAAATTTGTCAGATTGCCTTAAGTCAATCAAACCTAAAGCAAATATCATGTCAATTTAAATATGAAGGCGATAATTTCTACGAAGTTATAAGCTAATATCCGATTACATCAAAACAGTATAGAGTAAAAAACATACCGATAGTGATATTGTATGGCCATAATATATACAGAAACTGGACGGCCATAAAGAAATCAGCGCTGTACAATTGCAAAGTAGACGAGAGAGACTTGGTCGTGAGCCTTCAACGATGGGTGCTTTTTAATGTATGAAACATAGGATCGAGCGGTATACAGATGCCCATTCCCAGAGGCATTAAGTTATTAGCTAGGCGTTTGGTTCCGATGCGAGCTCGGACACGGCATATAACGTTTTAGTCTTCAATTTGAATTCAATGGACGGAATTAGAGTCGAAACGGGCGGCACGCTCGCGTACTACTCCGATAAAGTATCTACAATATGTGTTGCTGAGTTTCCTCAGGTGTTGCGTTTTCGTTTAGATTTTACTGTCTATAAACTGTATGCTGTTATTGTCGTAAACTGAAAATATCACGATTTTTCAAAGTAACAATTGCAACAATTATAAAATAAAAAAAAAAAACTAATAATTCTGTTAATTAACACTTAAGAACAGAGCGAATATATTGACTTGTGTTGGATACATCTAGGATTCTTTTTCGTTGACACAAAATTATGTTTAGTTTTTAAACCAAAAAAAAACCAAAGTTCAAGTAGATTGATGAAACTGTATAACTACTATATAAAACGTGCTTCAGACTTCACATTTACTTCTTATGTAATAAATATTAATTTAATCGTTCCAAACTTAGGTCGTATCGTAGCGCGGACGCACGTAAATCTGCTTACAGTTAATTAGGTTAATTGAAGTCATTAATCGAGACGATCGCGACAACCACCGTATCGTGTTCAATTAACTAACGAATGGTGGTCATTCGATTATATAATTTCACATTGATAGATAGAGCTTTGCTTGTTACACTAAATGGCAATGACAATATTTCAAGAAAAGGCTTTTGAAGATATATTTAAAACATATTTTAAACCTTTCTTACTATCTTACAATTCATTAAATTATTTGTAACCCATTTCTATCCTGAAAGATTACTCACGGGCAATATAAAATTAAGTAAAAAACGCAATGAGACATACGAGTGTGTCATAATAAACCATTTTGTAATAGCTTTATCACATCCTATAGAATTTTAGTCACAAATGTAAAATTTTATATAAATTTGTTTTATATGAATAGTTAACAAAAATAAATCAACTTACAAGTATCCTTTATTCATTTGATTTATCTACTTATACACAAAGTGAAATATACCCTTAATACATTTAGACCCGCAGAGAAGGGTTAGTGTACCTACGGTAAATATTGTAACATGTGGAATAAAGTGGTATTTGAGCGACCTTAGGGCACATTTTATCGACAAACATACTTTTTTTGTTTACTTTCAGAAATATGTAGAATTAAAATATGCTAGCTATTGAAAACATTAGAATTTAAATAATAATTTTAAAAGGTTTTTATTAAAACGTTTTAGATTAAATCACAGAATTTACACTTTTTCTTTCAAATTCAAATAAACTTATAATAAGCACTTTTGAATCGTCGAATGAACATATGAACAAAAAGCTACCACCGGTTCGGAAGGCAGTTCTGCTGAGAAGAGCCGGCATTTTTACAAACAAATATGGGCCCGTAACCAATAACTCAACAGTTGCTCTTTTCAAAATCAATGGTACAATCTATTAAATTAGTTGGCAGCTATCCTTCATTACATTCAATAGACATTAATTCCATACATGTTTGTCCTCTAAATATTCTTGAACAGTGTAATAAGCTTTACTTGTCAGAATTTTTTTTACTGATATTTTAAATTTTGTTAGTGGCTTTAATAATCTCTCCTCATTTTTCAAGTACCAATCAATATAATTAAAATGATTAAGATTAAAATATTTAACTACTGTAACATTAATCTATAAACTATATAAATAACTAATTTATTAATACATCTAAAAAACTTCAATGCTGACTGCATTCTTTTCACATACAATTAACCCAGCAGATATTGAACAATTAGTATACACATAATACCACCACGTCAGATAATACTTTTTGAGCAAACCCTGCGAAAACAGCACACCCCCAGACAGCAGCGCTCGTCAAAGCGTTATCGCGCGTGCACAATAAAACAAACAAGTTCGTGGCGACGAAGCTTTTGTTTATCGTTTAACTCGACGCACTGCTGAATATCTTAATCCTAAACAAATATGGGCCCGTACCCAATAAATGTTCTATCTCTCTCACGAAGTGGGGACCGGCAGAAATGCACCGGGATACGATAAACAATAAAACGGTAAAGGAAGGATTAAATCGGCAAGTCGCCGGCAATAATATAAACAACTGATTAAACCGGCCGATCACAAAAGGAGACATTAGTTAGGGGCCGGGCCGCGTAACCTAACGATAATGGGAGAAATGATAGCGAGAACTTGGCCGGGGTATGCACGAATAGCAAAAACGAAAGCGGCTGAATCCTAATGAATACGCTTCGTGGCTTTATCAATATTTATTGTAAATCTGATTGGTTTTTACTAAGTTAGCAATAATTGAATGTTATATATTGTATTTGTGTATATATTTGTTATTATAATTCTAAGTAGCCATAATAAGCTTCAAACAAAACAATGACACATTCAAAGCTTTTAATCACGCTGGTTATAATTAGGCAGAGAAATGCACGGACACGCCGCGTGAACGATAATTGATTAAGCGTTTTTAATTAACAAGTAAGTAGCGAACATTTAAAATATGATACGGGGTAAATTTTTATCAATTTAAGACGAATTTCTACTAACTGCATTACAAAATAGTAGTCTATAAAACTTTACGTATATATATAAAAATGATGAATACAAATACTCAAATTTGTTCAAATAAACAAACTAATTAATAAAGAAATATTACATTTATAACTGACATGAAAAAAAAATGTAATTATCAAAAACAAAACAAATCAATCCATCGTAAGCTTACAAACTAGACCAAGCCTAATTATACAACGCTATCGCGTCGAGCACTCGCTAATTTCCGTGGACCGCTCGCCTTTCGTCCGACAACTTCTAGACTGTGGACGTGATCGCGAGACAGATAGCGGATGATTTATTTATTATCCCTCCCGCTTAAATTCGCCCGATTTATGAAAATGTTGTTCTGAAATTCTCGTAAATAATAAACGTGCCACTAAAATGTTCCTTCAAATTTATAATTTCATACAGAAAAGATAAATATTAATACAAAATGAAGAGTTATTAAAGTTACTTACACAGAATCGCTATTTCATATTATTATATTTTAAAAGGTAGGCAGAGGGAACCTACTGTTAAGACCCTCCGTTCCTCATTTATTAATATTATTTAAAAAAAATAAAAACCTAGTCTTTCATTTTAAATATTTCTCTCAAAGTTAAAAACGTCAAAGGCATTAGAAAAATAAAACGTAAAATTCTAACTGCTCCACTAACTTACAAAGGGGCCGCGCCGTGCCACTTTAAGAAGAGTCCTAGAGGCGTCATGGTACTTTGCAAAGCAAACTATTCCAACAATAATAATTTATTAAGCGAGAATTTGGTCAACTTTATGATTTGTTTTATTTCGCGCTGGGCGTTCATCAGAACATGATAAATCAATTATCGGTTGGTATATAATATTTGTGTTACTAGTACTTATATTGTACTGTAAAAATGTTTTTTAGGTGATTATATTTTTAATAATGTCAATTTAGAGACAAAAATATTGGTGAAAAAAAAAAAGGATTATCTTTAAAATTCAATTAGACATTCTTGTCCTACAACAAAGATTGCGACTCAATAAACCTTTCTATTTCATATATTCATTCAAAATTATAATAACACAATAGATTTAAAATATTACTTTAAATAAAAAAAACCAATGAAAATGAAAAATCACTAGTTCAAAAAGCAATTTATGCTTTATATCTCGCTAAAGATGAGATAAAATGAAAAGTGTATCTAATAACATCTTTTTATCGGCCTACATTTTCTTAGCAGTTAATAACAAAAAGGGGGAAAAATAGCGTAGTTGATAATCCTGGCAGACGTCAGGACATCCGGACGCGACGGTCCAGCCGGGGATAAGGTTCTGATACTACCGGGTACTGGGAGATCGTTGTGACAATGGCCGCCAGACGTACCTATATACTCGTAGTAGGGCAGCTGACATCTTTTGTATTAAACGGAATTATTTCTTTTAAAATTGAATCGAGATTTCTCCCGTTGCTTTCCTTTGTGTATCATCTTGATATGTTCGGAACTTTAGTTACAGTGTTGTTTGTAGCAAATAGGAAGTGTCTAGTATTTATTATTAGTATGTGTTTACTGAAAAATGTGAAGCGATGTTATTAGTTTTAATCGAGATATTAAGTTAATTATTTGTGAAAAATATACAAAAGACGTATAATATTTTTTTTACAGTATTGAAACAGCATCCAAAGAAAAATTCTGCGTTCTATATGCGTATATGATTCTACATTTCTTAACCAAAAAAGCAAACGATTATATTTAAACTATAATATATATATACCCACTAGCTTAAAATTTCCCTCAAGCGGTATTTATATCTACTATCATTGAGTACAATGCAAGACCATCTTGACTAACGATGCCTTTTCCTATAAAAAGGAAAAATGTGGAGGCAAAAATGAAGACAATGTAAAACGCCTTTCGTATTAGAACAGCATTTAGAACACGGTTTTATAAAACACGGCACACATTCACAAAGCGACAAATCACAGTATGTGGACAAGTAAAGTCTGCTCGTATGTCAGTCACCTAGTTTTGAAAGCCAGTCGTGATACAGGGACACAAGCGTGTGACTTTAAACGGAACAGGTTCGATTCCCACTTATAGCTTATTATTATAATTTATTTAAAATAGTATCACTAAAAGTTAATTATACATATAGACAATTTGTTTTTATGAAGAGTAAACATAAGTTCAATGACTTTAGAGATTTCTTCAAAGTCATATAGTACAAATAAAATAATCGAAAAATAGATAATTTTTCATTGTTGTTCAAGATTTATATAAATTTTATATTATTATATTCAAATGAAGGTTACAATAGAAAAGCACATAAAAAGACAGCATTCTACTTTTATTGTACAATTCAATCTGTAAACAGTAAAAACTACTGCATCTCACGCATCTAAAGTCCGCATCGAATTTATTTTATTCATTATTCAAAAAATGTCTCTTTTTAAGAGTGTCGGGCGGAGATGTCGTGTACGGGAAAAACATGAACCAGCTTTAAAAATGTTAAAACATAAGACCATATAATATATATGTAGCTATGCTGTAAATGCTAGCATTTGTTAGATAGCAAAGTCTAGACGTTTATTATGAGTTTTAATTATAATTAATTTCAACAGTTATTTAATAATAATGATTCGTAAAGCACCTATAGACATAGATTAAGAGAAATATAATCCAGATTCAATATTAAACAAATTTAAATTAATATTATTTAATTCTGGTTACATAATTCCAAAGTTCTATAATTAAACAGTTAACTATTAAACTTTATTATAATAGTACCTTATGTTTTTAAACATGTCTATCTATAGAATATTACAAGATTTAAGCAAATCTCTGTTCGATCTACAATATAAAATAGTTTTATTCTTCAAAAATAATCATAACATTGACTATAGTTTTGGACAGACAGACGTATATATAAATAAAACATGTTACGATTTACAAACAATGGAACATCGGCTGCCGCCTTGTCGTCCGCGCATAGCCAAAATGCCAATGATGTGGCGTCAATTTAAACACGGACCTCAACTAAGAAATTAGTTGAAATAAATAAGAAAACAAAAGAAAGATAAAATATCTTAAAATATATAATGTTTATTGCCTACCTTTATATACTATTTATATACTTCGAAGTCAACAGAAACAAAATTCCTGTTTGAAGAGGTCCCTGATGTAATATTGTAATTTTAGATATCTTGTATTTTATTGTAGAATATTAATTAATATTTTTTTTCGTTTTTAATATTAATCTGAACTGTTCATATCAATATCATCGTATACTATTAAACGACACCGTGTAAACATTCCGACGTAATTTAAATTACAATGCCACTCATTAATAATAATTTTACGTGTACGAGATTTAATAAAAGTGAAACCTACTGAAAGAGCTTTACATTGTTTCACAGGAGGGTGGTTGTTAATTAATAATTGGAAATATATAAAAGAAAACGCACGTGGATTATTTACCTGTAAGAATTAGTGATAAAATTAATTGGTGAATCCGAAATATAACTATAGATATCGTCATAATATATATTAAGACGAGAAGCTGACAAAGAATAATTTCGAAAGCAAAATTTCGAATGTCATTCAATTACAGTAAAATCAAAATAATTATGGATATGAGTTATACGTCTATGGCATTTTGCAGCTATCGAGTATTGAGATTATAAAATCATTGAAAATGAACGTAGCTAATTAATATAATCCTAAATATTATAATAATTATTAGGGTTAGCTTTTGAATATTAAACCTTTTAAAATCATGTCAATATATACCTACCATATATTTTTCTAAATATAATTTTTTCTAATATCTATATATATTATAAATAATATACTTCAAAGCTAAACTCAAACAGCGTACAACTAACACTTTCTATCCATTGTAGCACGAACAATAATTTGCAAACGAAGCTTATAAGCATCTAAGACGCGATGGGATCAAATAACGTTGGTTTAGATGCATTAGGCTTTCACGTCTAATCCTTTTCCCCTAAGTTGGATTGCTATTGGTGGCTTACCTTAAACTCCACCCTCTGACATCGTGTTTGTAGGCCTGATACACCGCATGTTCGTTAGATTTGTTGAGTAGAGTAAAGCCTGTGTTGTCATGGCACCAATAATCCTTCGTATTATATTGTATTGTATTTCAAATGTGAAGCTAGCGAGGTTATTATTCAATAATTATGAAAATTATTTTTTTTTTTTTTTGTTTAAGCTTCACGATGTATCCCATAGGTATATAGCAGGGTAGGCAAAGGGAACCTAGTGTTAAGACACTACATTCCCTACTTTCTGCCGAATTTTCGAGGCAATGCAAGTTTAGTGACGGAATTCAACGTGACGCCTTGCCTCGACACCAGAGCGAAGAAATGGAAACATGAAATACTTAATATTTCATTTCCTCGAGTGGGAATCGAACCCACAACCTGTCGCGCTGACAGTTACATGCTTTTGCCCCAAAGTTTTCAAATATTTATAAAACTATGAATAAATTATTACAGGTAATCTAAATACGTACCTATATAATTCTATAAACAGGAAACTTTATAATTTTGAGAGCTGGCAATTAGAATAATGAATAACTGGATGTCCCAGCAACACAGATAATAGACGAGAACTAAAATTATAGGACGGAATTACAATTAAATAAAGCATTTATGCCTTTAATTTAAATATTGAAATTCAATGGAGAGCTCTACAGTTTCATATTAAATGCATTATTTCAATGCGGCACGTGAGCCACACTGTGTGCTCATTATTTTATAGAACGATAAATTCTTAATGAACTACGCCGATGGTGCGAATGGTGTGAAATTATTTTATTATAACTTTTATATCAGCCGGAGGTAATCATAGTTACAGCCTATTAAAATACGAAGTCTATATTTTACATTGTTGTCAAATAGCGTGAAAACTGTTTTCGAGGAACACGTCATATAATGCTTATTTATTAATAAAAGTCTAAATAACTTTGTAACTTATTGAATTATAATGATTATTTATTATTAGTAATGAACATTATTATGATATTAACCGATTTATATAAATAAAATTGTAAAATGCACGATTTATAAAAAAATTGCGTTTGAATAGCGTGCAATGTAAAACCGGGCGCGGATTTACAAGCTTCTACGTTTAAAATTTCTATTTCACAGATTATCATATTTTGTTTAGATTCACGCTATATCCCGCATTGAGCAGAGTAAGTAGAGGGAACTTGGGAACCCTAATTAACACTTCCGTTCTCCACCTTCCGCTATAATTTTGAGGCATTGCGTGTTGAGTGACGAAATTCAACACCGCATTTTTGCCACGTCCCCAAAGCGATCAATACTTCAACAGTTCCTTAATGACCTTACTATTGAACAATCTGAATTTACGTACACTTGTTCTTGAGAAATACTGGAAGTATCAACTCTGTTGTCAACGATCTAATCCGGGATGCGATCAAAAGCGCTCATTAACTAGATTTATGGATGAAACATAGACTCTGCGACGACGTCGTGCAACATCTTATTTACGGTGGTCAGATTGCCAAGATACAGCCGGGTGCCTTATGAGGATAGCACTGCAAACATACTATAAAAGCAATGAAAAAATATATGTACCTACTATATGAGTTATAGTAAGTTATATAAACAATACTATTGTATCTAAATATATATATGTTATTACATGTAACTTATATATTGTAATCTCTGTAAGTAAATTCTGTTCCCTTATTCTGTTAATCTATTATTATAACTTAGCTATACGTACCGGATAACAATTACAAGTAACAAAAGCGAAGAAAAAGTATAAACCGCGCACGTAAGATTCAGAAACGAAATCCATATAGCAGCATATCGGCGAGTTCGTGCGAACCGACCGACGGCGGTCGTATCGACTCGCCTGTAATCCGATAATAATGAATAGAGAATAGTACGAGCATGCTCCAGTTGAAAGTTCCCGAACAACTAGGAGGCACGAGGGTTTTATCGCGAGGCATAATTTGGCCTCACCGTCACGCGCTGTCCGCTCGTATTTATCGTAAAACTCGATAGTTCCCGAGGGTATTGTGAAGAAATACACAATAACCCGACCCGAAGGTGTAATCACAAATCTATGAGTGTGCCATAAAAATGCTGCAGAAGCGAATAATTTAAGCAGCCACGCTGGAATGCAGTGTAAACACATATTGCTCTTACGCTAGCGTTGTTTTGCTTTCGTACATTTTACAAACCACTTGCATTTTTGAGGGTTACTTTACATTTCAAATTATCATTTTAAAAATTGTAAAATGTAATTTCGCAGTTCAATTTATTTTAACGTACTTCGATAAAAATATGTGCTGCTTTCACGTTCAATAAAAGTTTTATCTGTTAAATAAAATAAGCACATATCAATATTTTTTGTAAATAGATCAGGACGATCTATGTAAAAAAGAAATCTACCTTAAACTTCATAAATAAAAAAAAACGGAATATAAGTATAATTACTTAAAATTACAACACTAAAAAGCTAGATTTAAGTCATAAAATCATAAAACTGAGATAATGGTCCACACCATATTTCCTTTACGTCAGTGGCAACGTTGCAGAAATATAAAGTATTTACTATATAGAAATACAGAAAAAGCACTTTTAGTGGTTAAATGTGACATAAAGTATTCGTAGGATACAAGCTTTACTCCGATCACGTATTTTAGTTTGAAATTCGAAAACGTAAATTCAGCGTCTGAATATAAAAATTCAAGGGGCGACGTGTGCAAGTGAAGGGGTGACTGCGGGCACCGGATGTGGTGGTTCTGTCAGAAGGCGAGCGATTTACGAAAACTATTAACGACGTGTACGAATATAACGGCATTTCATATCGTTTATGTTGTCAAAGTTAGCTCTGTAATTCTGAATTTCAAATTACTTGATACTACATACAGAAAATAAAACAATTCAGGGATCAGCAATCATTTATAAAAACGTTTTAGCGCTTTTAATTGCAGTTAAGAAGAAATTTAAGTTATGTATTGCTTGAGTTATACTGAAACTAAAATTCTTTTCAAACAAAATTAATTTTCCAAACATATAAACTACAAACTATAAAACTTATTGCACGCTAAAAATATATAAACTCGCTTACACTACAACCATTCCCTAACAAACCGCATCGCCACTCGCTGTCACCTACCCACCGATTTACTGAAAATTGACATCTCACACCGACAGAGATCTCGGCTCTATCGTGAACACTTTATCTATTTTTGTTATGATGACAAAATGTAAGAATTTACTTAATGCTTTATGAATCACTTAAATTTTCAGATATTATAAAATATCAAATAAACGTATATAAAAAAAAAAATCACATAAAACTATTCCAATACTCGAATAGACCACGAAATATAACAATATCTAACTTTACCGTTTAACAATCTAAAAAAATGGATAACACGGAACGAGTTTTTAATCTGACCATAAAACTTTTACTAAACAGGCCAATTGATTTTTTATAATCGAAGGGAAACGGGCGTACCCTCGTCGGCGTTACGACCAATCAATTCCCTATATTAGACTTCCGTTAGAAAACAAACTGGGTCCGACTCGAGGAATCTTTTGTTCTATTGTGGCGCGCTCTTTGTTCTACTCTCGTATAAATTATTTTCCTTGGATCTTTCTTAGCTCCGATCCCGTTCCATTTCGCCCATATTAGTTCCAGTCGATGC
Organism: Heliconius numata; assembly: GCA_016802625.1. Taxonomy (NCBI): domain Eukaryota; kingdom Metazoa; phylum Arthropoda; class Insecta; order Lepidoptera; family Nymphalidae; genus Heliconius; species Heliconius numata. The sequence goes on along the minus strand of JAEBDU010013503.1, from coordinate 218,747 downwards.
GTAACAATTACTGCCTTTATATCTTGGATGACGCGAAAATCATCATCTATCCTACAATTTTACGCTCCAGTGTTACATGAATTCGAGTCAAATGAAAGCCATAGATTAAATAAACAATTTCGGTAGTAACACAAGATGCACGGTAGTTCATTAAACTCATGTGTATGTGTACATATATGTAACTTCCATGAAACACATAGTAAATAAAAGTTTTTAATATTTTAGTTTATTACATGCCTTAATAATAAAAGAGATTCCGTAGCGATGTTTATTACTTTTAAAATTCCGAATATAATTCTTTATGTATTCTCTGTTGTCGAATGAAAATTTTTAAAGGATACTTTCATTAACGTATATCATAAAATATACATAAATATGAGTGATTAAGGTAGACACCGTAGCGGGGGGCAGCGAATGTCAGCAATGTCAAGAGAAATTACTTTTTTATGAGCTGATGCAAACATTGTAAGATATGTATGCGCTCGCGTAATAAGGTTCACTTGTTTAATTTAAACTTTAACGGCATACGGGTTCCTTTACGACCCTTTATTCACATTTTATCATAATATACCACTAGGGCTTCTAATTGTAAAATTATTAATAATGACTTTAAAAACCCAAAGCTCATTTAAAAGGCATTCCATTAAACCGTTATGGGGAAATAAAAAAGGGGAATAGTAGAATTTAAGTTACTGACAATAAAGACATAACTCAACGTGTAGCTATTCACACAATCTAGCTGTAATTACTATGATAAAAGGTGCCGGAGTGGAGACGATATATCGCCGCCACTGCCGCGATAGCGCCCGCCTTTGATTGATGTCATCAGCACTTATGAGTTCAACTAGAAAAACGTTAACAGTACCCGCCACTAATGGAGAACGTTATCCATCAGCCCAAAATTAAGATGTAAAACTAAACTAACCACTAACTGGTATCTTTATCTAAATTACGACACAATTTTTTATAGAAACAATTACAGTGAGGTTACGTGCGACCAGCGGCGACGAGCGGCGACGAGCTGGTTGAAACGAGTGTTGGATGTAAAATGAACGTTGAAACGAAGGCTTCCGTGCGAGAGCGTCACTTAGAATAATTAAGCACCCCGATATCAGCGGCTCCTCGAGGCTACAATGGTTGTTGAGTTGAAGTGCCCTGGCGCGGGCTCGTAAGAACAATTGTTTGGTTTATGTCATAAGTGAACTGTTATTTTTTGCTATTATAAATTTAATTCTTTTATTATATATGTAAAAAAGTATATACACAGATAAAGATTATACATCAAAATAAATAATCCTTAAACAGGTGATAAAAATTTACTAATTCATGAATGATGATGTATTAGAACCAATGATTTTTTTATAAAACTTTAATATAGAATTGTAACGAACCGAAATAAACTTATAAAACAAATCTTTTAAATATAAATATAAAAATAATCGGTTTACTAAACTAACCACTAACTAGAATATATAAGCTAACCAGTACATATAGGATATATACTATAAAATATACCTTCTACTTCTTTACACACAGACTACGCTCCATCTGTTGCTCCCCTCAGGTGAAGTCCTCACCCACTTGTAGGAAAAACAAATTTCATTCATTACGTTTTAAAAACGTCTCGTGGCTTCACGCTTAATTTATTTTTATGTACCAACTCCATCCTGAGGCTCCATAAATTGAAACAATGTAACTGTTCTTCTAAGAACTAAAAATAAATTTAATTCAATATGGTGCTTCAGCCACATTGTTGGTACCTAGAATAATTTAAATATTGCTTATCTTAATAACATAAAGTACGGTATTTATAAAAAATGAAAAATAACTATTTAAATAAATAGCAGGTACCTCAAATTAGATAGTTGATCATAGGACCATCCTCCCAATTTCTGTTCAGTTATCAAATTAAATAAATGTATTTTTTTACACATTTGTATCACGTACTGATCTCCTAATGGGAAGTCGATACTAATATAAAGTGCCTCAGCTAGAAGAGTGCATTCGATCGTATAGAATAAAAGCTCAATCTGTTCATATTTAGGTGACCGTCGGACGCACGGAGGCGGAGTATTAGACGTTTGCTGTAGACAGGAATGCGGTCTGATCATTTTACACTTGGTCGAGTTTCAATTTGCCGCGAACGGTGCTTGTTTATCGAGATCTTCAATGATCGCATGTATGAAAACAGATTTTAGCATGGCTGCCTCGCCTTTGTTCAGCCTTTTTCTTATATGTGAAGGGTTTGCTAGTTGTCAAGCTCCTTCTTTCTTTACTGGTTCTTATTTTCTAATTTAATCTGCTTGGTATTAGAGATTACTGATACATTACTACATTCTTTATTTTTATTATGTTTATTAGAATCTACGATCGTTATGTCCCAGCTCGTCTCAACAATACTTTCGTTGTAAAATAACAACTAATGCTTTAAAATAAGTAGTTAATATTTAAACATGCTTTTCTATAATATAGTTCATATACAAGATTAAAGATTTTGGACATACAGACCACGTTCCTATAATTTCCTATAGCAACGATCTCTTGAAAGAAGTCGTAAAAAATTAAAACTTGGTAAATGGAATCGAATACACGTAAATATAAAATAAGATCAGCCATCAAAATGTTATTTCATAAGGAAGTGTTCAAAATAATGATGATTCATCGTTACACTGTTAATGTTATGAACTAACGTGTTAGCTGTCTGTTCTTACAATAGAATATCTTTAAATAGAGAACTATTTTTAAATAGAGAATTATAAAATAATCAAATTGATGAATATATTGATCCTCTTAATAATAATTAAGGAGTCATACAATAGCATAACTTAAATTGTACATTATATAATCAATAGTCAAATTTGAATTATTCCTGAGTCAATATTCTTTGACTATTACTTTGAAGCAAACGTTAGTTTGTTTAGTTTCACGCATCTACCCGATTTAGCCTAGCAAAGAGCTTAATTTTAAGCTACTTTTTCTACACTTTCTAATGCTACACTTTTTCTTACCAAATTAAGTAAAATTTAATACACATAATAATTATTTGCCTCAGTGAGAATCGAACCTACAACTATCGCTTTTATAGACTAACTTTCCATATTGCAGCAAAATGCAGTCTCGAGGACAATTGTTGTGATAACAAATGAGATAGAAGGGGACAAGGGAGCCAATCACCATACATCACCGGGAAGTATTCAAATAAAACCGAAAAACAAAGGGATATCAGGTTTTTTGTGCTAAAGTAAAACAAATTGTAGCAACTGGAGATCATATCGGTCTAGGCGCCTTCAAACACTTGAAAACTAATTAAGATCAGATGCTTTTCTATGGCGATAACTTGCACAGACAGACGTTGGATGGGCGGTCTTGTTTGTGTGCTGGCAATCAAAACAATTAACTTTTTGTCGGATACACTGTTCTCCTTTATTAAAAGAAACCAATACATAAGGCAGGTATGTTGGTTTAAACGACAAAGAGATCAGGATTTGTAATGGAATATTTATTTTGAACGTTTGTAAGAATGTTAAAATATTTTTATATCTTTTAGTATTTATATAAATAATGTATATCAAATATGTGCCCATGTAAGGCAACGAAATATCGACCCATTCTCATGCTTAAAATACTTGAGGTAGTATAAAAATATCGAATGAAATCATCATAAACCAAATAAAATAAAATCGCTCTAAGCTCTGCGTGGCGATCAGAGCGTGAAATAAATAAAATAGAAGCGCCGCGCAAATGAGTAAAAATAAAAGGGAAAAATGGTCGAGTGCGACTTTATTCGCGTTTTGAGTGTTCCGTATTACTTTAATAGTATAAATAAGAATTTTGAATGACTATATATAAAATTTATGAATAAAGCATACACATTTAATTCTTTACTTATTGTATATGAAAATCCTAAATGTTGATTCCGTTAATAAACTTTAGTCTAACTTATTCCCATGTTTCCTTTTAACTAAAAAAAAAATATAACAACAAACTTACTAATGAAAATCTCACATCCATTATGGGAGGAACGCTAAAAAAACACGTATAAAAATCGTCGCGTTAATTTTCCAACGAGATTTCCCAACAGTCGGCGGGCAGGGGAGACGCGTGCACCGGACACATGAATTAAAAACGTTAACAATGCCATCTCGACGGGCTCCTTAATGAACGCCGCCTCAGGCACCTCCGGCAATGTTCCGTTGGAAAACCTTGCGCGCGTTAAATTATTTAGAAACGTTCAATCTAATCTTTATTGAGCTTCGAGCTTAAAAATTAACATTTTTGGTTAAATTCAAATTTAAAAATTATTCTTAACTTAAATGTACCTATATTTTTGGAATTTAATAAAAAAATTATCACCTTATAAAAACATATGACTTGTATATGGTATGGTCTAAAATCTCGAACAACTGTGCGTTAAATTGTAAAGTAATATAATCGCATAATTAACCTAGTAAATAGCAACCAGCATAGTTGCAATGCCGTAAAAGAGCAAAATTTCTGCAGTAAGGGAGAAAAACGTTATTGAAAAAGAATCGAGCTGATATATAAATAAAATACGGGTTCAGCTGTAGGCGGCTTGTTATCGCATGCCTCGGTCGTGGCTATTAAAGTAAATTGGCAGTTATTTTATAGAGCGGTGAGCACAGTTTCCTTTGCACAGCGACGACGCGCCTCTGGGTCGTTATAATAATGTGAACTTCGGGAATTGTGGCGATCGTGGAGAAGAATATAGTCTTGGCATATTTAGTGTTATTATTAAGTGACTTGAAATAACGTCCGATCTTAGGCTTCGTAATTGATGTGTAAATACACTATATACAAGTACTTATTGTAAATATTTTCCAGTTGTATAATAAAGTAAAATCTGCTCTACAATTACGCCTAAAAATATTAAGTTAATATTTATGTAATTTATAACTTAATTAAAATTAAATTATAAATTTAACATTAATTAACAATCAAAACATTTTATTTATCGATCTACTGCACGACTGTCGATGTTGCTTGCAGCATCAGAAAGAATTTCTTTTACATACATAATAATTGCGAGTTGTCTCGAGGCGTCACGATCCTGATGCATAATGACAAAGTACATACTGACGTGAAAATTGCTCTGCACTTCTTCTACATTAAACCTGAATGTTATAAGTCTCACATACTCAATTATAATAACTTCCTTCGCGTGGGTGTCTCTTTAGTGTATTATACGAATAAACTCACATTGTTGGTATATTACAAAATTATGTTTACTTAGATACAAGTATATTATAATAACAATATTTAATAAACGTATATTAAAAAAGATCTTGTAAGATTAGAAAACAAAGATAAGCCTTGCTTTAATTTTAACGTGAATTTCTGAATTAATTTCCATTTCAAAATCTATTTAAATTCCATTATTGGTTCCAAAGTAAATTAAACAAAATTCACATACATAAGGTGCAAGCCAGAGACAAAAAATAAAAACGTAAATGTCATGACAGTTAAATCTCGGGGTCGTAACAAGGTTTCTTGAGAAAGCACTTGGATTGCCTGTTCGTTCAAATGCAATTTGCCTGAACAGGGAACGCTATAAATGTGAAACGTTTTAACTCCTAGAACGTTCATGCGATACAGAACAATTAACAATGGATTACATTTTAGATTAATTATTTTTTATTTCTGATAACAACACTATCACTGACATTTGAGTGTTGACAAGTTGTAATTAACGTTAAATAAAATGTCATATTCGGTTTAGTTAAATAAGAGAACTGAATGAATGAATGAATGAATGTAAATATTTCCTCTAGATTATACTCGTATACATAAGGGAGTAATTGTAATATTTATTTTAAACATATTAGGAAATATTTTAAATCATAGATACCAAATAACCTCCCCTTCGTATTCACATAAAGTAATAAGCATTAAACAGAATAATGTATCTCTAAGTCCACGTATCCATTTAGATTTCTTTGTTCATCATCTATTAACGCTCTCGTTGAACTATATCACTTTGATAAAATACGAGTAAAACTGCGGCCACCACAGTAATAAAGACGCAAATTAAAGCCACACAACGTTATTGTCGTGTGAAACGAGTAAAAACGAAAACTATGGCATACACGTTTCATTGTGATTGAAACGACATACGCGTTCCATAATAAAAATGGCATATAATGGTAGAGTTAATGATGTTAAATGTAGCGTGAACTTTTATAATGGAAACATTATTTAAAGACATCACGTAATAATGAAATTACCTGCTTTGTGAATGACTTATACGTCATTACGATGATTATTTAATTTTTGAAATTCTGATACCAACTTGGAATTACTTGAATGTAAATATTAATATAACTTATTAGGCTACAGCTATTTCAAACATGTTCTGTCTATCTCGAGTAGTTTTAGACAAAGGTTTCATTAATTAATAAACTTTAGTACAATAACAAATTACCTATATAAATTGAAATAGATTTAAAATTATTACAATATAATTTATTTAACCTTTGAATATTTTTTATGGATACATTTTTTTATTATCGTAGATTTCTTATAATTTCAAAAACGTAAATTCCTTCTTTATGAATAAGTTAAATAAAAATACAATTTAAATATAAACATTATACAGATTCTAACCCACGATAATCGGACGTTTCCAGACCAGTTCCAACTATATCGAGACAGAATTAAATAATACATTAAACTTACTATATGTGTATCAAGAGATTTTCCAATTTACATTATAAGTTGACAAAGTTATTAACACTATCTTTATCCATCGTCATATTGATGATCCCAATTAACAACATCTCAAACCTATCTAGATACGACATCCAACGAGACGCCAATATAAAAAAAAAAAAAAATTACCAAGCTACCGTCTTTGTAACGACAGTGGACATTTAGGCCGTAATACCATTACTATTAGCAGATAATACTCAAGTATAATCTAAAGGAATATTATTTGCAACGAAACGAGACGTGCAAGCAAAGTGCGAAGTATCCAGTATCGCCGGCGGCACTCTGCGACTTACAATCTTGCGAACGTGGTGCCAACCGATAATTTAATTGGGTACGTACCTGACGTTTAATCAATACATTTGATTAATTTAATTAAACATTCGAGATGCGCTTTTATGGTGCAGCATTACGTGCTTTGGCGGCGAGGACTTCCATTTTGAGACGTGATAACGATCGGTGGACCGTCAATTTCTTTGCTTGCGCCGGGGCGCTTAGATATAAATTTGTCATTAAGTTATCCTTGCGAGATATTTTATCTGGTGTATTGTATAATTGTTTCCAATGCTATATTTTATTTAAGTTTTATTCCTATCGTACTTACAAGAAGACGAAGTGAATGCCTCTATAGTTTTTACAATTATTTTTAATGTTCGGCTTTATGGATTTTCTTGATTGACTTTATGGATAGCGATTATTTTTCTTATTAAAATATTTTTATAATTATCATTATTTTTGTACCGTCATGTATCTGTGCAAGTGCATTGTGAGACCAAATGTCGCGATTTGTCTAACCAGAGTAGGATGATGAACATATTTTAATTCTTTTAAATAGAACAATCATCCTGTATTTGTTACTTGCTAACTGAGTCACGATGCCGAAATATAACATTTTATAAAAAACGAATATTGAGGTTATGAAAAAAATAATTTCGACAATGTAAGTACATTTTCTCTTGTGATATCATTTTAATATGATACCACGTAGCACGCGTGAATTAACAATAATATAACGCCCTCAGGACAAAGACAAAGCGAAGATAATGTACACGTCAAAGTAAATGAATTCTTGTTGAATTTACTATGTAGGTTGACAAATGATTACCCTAAAATGTTACATTAAATACAGCTGCTGTTTATACACTAACCTACGTAATCTAGATACGAAATAAATATAAAGACAAAGAACGGTATATATGTAATCTAGAAAAAATAAATTACTTTATCCCTGTGGAGTAGGTGTCTAATATATTATTGGGGCTTTAGCGAGAAAAAAAGTTTTACTCATTTGAAATGGAATTAAATTAATATAAGTAATAACTTTAAATGACAACCAATTAACGTGCTCTACGTGTATTTATCCAACAGACCAAACGAGCTCATCTAAACATAACTATAATAATCACAAAAATATGACGACTTAAAAGAATTTCAAGTAATAAGAGCTGTCCGAACTCATATACACGGCCTTCTTGATTCAATACGGGAGATAACGACAAAAAATATCAACCAAATTATACTTAGCGGTACGCTTCTGTCGTATAAATAAAAAAATCAATATACGGACACGGGCCGAGGGAACGATTAGTGTCACTGTGATTACGCGTAATGTTATTTATACAGAGAGGTACATGTAATTTGACCACAGTCTATGTGTAATGATCTCTCTGTCAGTTTAAATTGGCCAGCCACAAAAAACACCCGTGAGAGTTGCACAAGATATCGATATTGAATTCACTTTCTAAATCCATTAGTGTTTTAGTACTTTGTTATTACTATTCAAAAGTCGTTGTTTGTTATTGTATTAGAGTTTTCGTCGGACCATAAAATCGACGTTCCAAATTTCCCTGTGGTGTGGTTTACAAATGTTTATTTTGGCAATTGTTTCAGAACAGAATATTGACATTTAAATATTTTATTATTGATATTGAAGCATTAATAAAATATGGATACGAGACATTTTTATTTAGATACAGATTTATTTAATTCAGTTGTAATGATCTAAAGATCCTTGTAAAACCTAAGACAGCGCTCATAAATAATGTCACATTCGCTACAAAATATAAGTTGACGCAAAAAGTGATACAAAGGCGAAGCATTCGATACCTTTTCGTAGAAGAGGAGAAAAGAATTCAAATTTAAAAGGCCGCGAAAAATTCTAAAATCAAAAAAAGGGCAAGAGACATAGCGGACGATCCGAACATGTTAACAACGAAATTGAGAATAGCTTACAGTTTAGCAAGGAAAACCTTTATATCTTCTTTTGCGACGTGTTACTTTGTAGTTTGATTCTAATATTTTATGTATGCGATTCTACCGGTCCGTAGATGAGCCCTTGTAAAACCAAGTCTACATATATCATTATGTTATTTCTCAATTAGTAAAATTTTGCACAATAAAATAAACCACATTACGTTGTACTATTTAGCCTTATGCAAAAAATTGGAATAATAACTTCTCAATATTAAGTTTAATGATGAAATCTGTGGGTAATATATGGGTTCTTATTGACTTGTACATCATAATAATGACTATAAATTAGATTAATTTTAAATAATATATAATGTTAGTTTGTCTGCTGGTATAAAACAATAAGAGTCAGTATGTTAGAAGCTAAACATGAGCAGATCGGTTACACGTAAGTGAAATTAACGGCAAACTATATAGAGTATTAAAGTCGTTCCCCAATTCCCGCTTCAGTGGTGAACGAGCGAAAGTGTTGAAAGCAGAGGCATATATTTTATTCATCCCTTTTACATGCCGAGCCTCGATGGTCGTTCGATAAAGCCGCACTAAACAAAAATAAGCAGAACGAATAAGTGTACCTGTCACTCCTGTCTTGTTTTTATTTCCAAAATTTGTATAATATATTCTGACCAGTGTCGCGCCAACAGCAGATTTTGTTGCACAAAAAGTGAAACGATTGAAAACAATAGAAACGATCAAAATTGATGGTTCTAGTATGAAGCTACTCTTACACACCCTGGAATTTGGATTATAATCATTTGATCCGTTGCTATCGATGTAATTAAACTATTTTTCTCAGAGACTTGGTTTCCGAAATATTCTAAATTTTGAAGACACTGGGCTGCGATTCCCCGAATGTGGATCGGCGATACGTGTCAGTCATTCCATGTATGTTACGATTTCTTGAAACGCCGTGACTTTTGTAAAAATATTTGACGACACGGTGCTAGAGATATGTTCTCACGCGTTTTTGTTAGTATTAAGATATGTTAATAAAATATATTGATAGAATTAAAACTAGATGGAGATTAATTAATAGATGTATATCAAAAGCCAGCCATCCATCCATGTTGAAAAGAAAGTAAGCTCCAGGTTCACAGTTTCGACAGAACTCTATTAAACTCTTGCTATGTACACTACATATACACTTACCTAACAAATACAATATATTTCAATACATAAAAGAAACACACCAACAAAGCTATCGGCAATGGCTTTCCTTTAAATCTGCTTTAAATCTCACAAATGCGAGATTCAGACAGCGATTAGTTAATAGCACACTAATCCATTAGACTTTTGTGATAGAAAATAAAAAGCGTCTATCTAAGCGGTGTCGTTGCGAGCGGCGGCCGGTGTCCGCCGTCACAATAGCACAATTAAAATGCCAACAAGTCTGCTGCCAGCCCAATCCAATTACAGTGGACAAGGATTCCAACGAGTAATTGGGAGCGGGGTTGCACAGTAGCGCTGCTGGTGAAATACGTAGACGCGTCTACACGATTAGATGTACTCAGATTTACTATCAGATACATTTAAAAGATTGCTATTGATTTTTTTACGTATTGACTTTTGAAACATAAAATGATATATAGTTAACCGTATATTTTAATATATACAACAATCTAATATCTTAAATAAATATCTTTATAATTAATAATATTCAAAAATCCGTTTATATTTTGCAATAAATAAATGTAAAGACCAAAGCATTCTAAATTAGCCTAACAATTCAGAGACAAAAGCGTTATAACAAAGAAAACAAGTAAGTTTTTAAGATGTGAGACAGCCTAAAGTAGACAATACTTGGACTTGATCGAAAAGAAACAATGTGAAATTTTAAAACAAACTACCCGAAGCGCTTTCGCAGTAAAACAACCAATATCATTGTATAGGACTTTTAGTTAAGTCTTCTACTCCGTTTAAAATGAAATAAAAATGGAATGATATTTTCTATGTAAACAAAATTTAAATGTGATTTCTGGCTATCATACGAATAAATGGAGCCTTTATATTCGTTTTGATATAATTTGAGTGCAATTGTGTTTTTAAAGTATAAATAAATACCTTTTAAAACAAGATATTTAAATTTCGTATACATTAGTATTTCGAAATGAAACATTTTCAAACGTGTATGCAAATAAAACTATGACATGTGTTTCCGCTGACATAAAATTTGCAGACGAGACGAAGCAAGGCAAGTCTAACAAAAAACTTTTCGTTCAACAAGCGGACTACAAGCTGAACTAATCTCGGAATCTGAACACTCCTAAAGGTCCAAACTTTGCTTTGGGAAAATAAAGAGTGCATTTTCTCATTGAAAAACTTTTATATCCGATTTACGTGTTTCCACTCCGGTTATCGATTTTAAGTAAAACATACATATGTTTTACTATTGTTCAATGGTATAAAGTAACATGTAATATTATATTAATAAATATATATGTTACAGCTTCATGCTTGTTTGTCCCACATAGCAGAGCAGAGAGAGCCTGAATTAAGACACTCTGTTCTCCACTCTTTGCCTGCATTTTGTTTCAGTGGCGGAACTTAATACTACACTTTGTTTTACTAGAGCGGAGAAATTATAGTAATCAATTCTTCTCAGTGGTCACACGATCACACGCTGCTTTAAAGTAATATGCAGCATCTAGAAGTCATTTAACAAAAATACAATACGAAAATGTACTATAAATTTAATAACAAAAAAAATACCCATAAAACAATCATTCCTCTATATATTAAGACGCTGCGCGACTCCTGAGCTATCGTGCTACCCAACATACCATATTTTTATATACACAGGAATCTTTACACTTAAAGGATAAGGTTATAAATACCTTTGAAATATTTACGTAACATGCACAAAATGTTATTGCATTACAAAAGCTGCGCTCATTAAATGTCAAACGCTAAATGAAATAGCATTCCGTGTGTAACAGTTGACTTTAGCGTGATCGTATGTCCTTTCTTGTAGGTAACGCTAACGACTATCTTATATAAACTTATCACCACAATTAACTCCAAAAGCCTTATGTTGATATATTATTATATCTCTGCACGAGGATTACTGGCTACGCAACATATTATGGCCGATTAATGTAGGCGCTATCGGGATAACGTAATTTCTTTTAAGATATTCAAATAGGAAAATCGTTTGGCCTTTATTTATTTGGACGTATCTTATCAGTATTATAGCTGGCAAGAAGGTGCCAAGCTCTGATAGACTGTTAATGTGCTTGACAATGCATCAGATAGCCGGAGTTGCTACTGACGTTAATAAACGTATTAAGCTAGTTTATGTCGTTAAACGATTAGCGTTTACAATTTTATAGCCGTACATAAATAAAAACAATCTGTTGATATCGATATAGTATAACGATTTAGTATTTCCTAGTAGATAATTAAAAAAGTGATAGCTATACATATTAGCAATAAATAATGTGAATAATATTGAACAAATTCGATAAAAAAAATGTTAAAATGTTTACATTTGCAGGGAGTTGCGTCTATAAATCTCCAACACACTATATATCAGTCAGATTAAAATGGAATTTTGAGAAAAATACGAGACATCCACGGTTTCAGAGGCGTTACTTAAAATGTATTTGCGCATTGTTAGCTTTCCGTTGGAAGGAGCGGCGCGTAACATAAATTTCGAGCGCAGTGGGCACGATCCAGAATGAAATCGACAGTGTATAAATCGTCGAGTATCTTTTCAGGCGGACGATAGCGGTAGACCCCGACGGCGACGCACCGTAAATTAAACCGTAAAAGAGTGAACCTGCAGATACTACACGTACCGAAAGGACTTAAGTTGTGAGAGACATGGCCGCTAAGTGGCCTATCGTGTTTCGAAATCAAAAACCCAAGATGTCAAAGAAAAAGGGGGACACTGAATAGATGACACACCCGTTAATCAAGATGAAAGAGGTGAAACGTACAACTGGTTAACAAGCTGAGTTACGTTCTAGATTACGTTAGAACTAACCGCGTGCTTAGCTAAATTAAGTGGCGTAATTACCAATGACTGTGTAGCGGGGGTAATCTCGCCTCTCGCCACCAGTTATATTTTATAACAAAATTAAAAATATTAAATGCATAGTGTATCTCCCCTGGTATATTTTGTTTACTGTACGCATATTTATCATATTTAGTTTTACTAACTTTGCGTAAACAACGTTAGCGAAGGGTGCAGGATAATAACACGGTTGAGATGGCTAAGACAAAGGAACAACGTTAGGTCCCACCACTTAATACGTAGCATAAAATATTTAATCATTCTGCTTGTCGGGTCGTGTCAACATGTTTAGTATATTTAATGTTAAATAATATATGCTACTCATATGTTTTATTTATTTTTTTATTAAAAAAATCCTAAAAATTAAAAAGCGCCAATCCGTGGCGCAGGGGCACAAAGTGCGTCTGTAAACGCGACTGGTTGTGGGTTCTATCCCCACTCGAGGAAATGAAATATTTATTGAAATTTATATTTTTATTATTTTGCTCTGGTGTCAAGGCAAAGCGTGGCGTTGAGTTTTATCACTCAGCACACAATGCCTCCAGAATTCGACGGAAAGTGGGGAACGGAGTGTCTTAATACAACGCTCTACAGCGTGAGGCTTAATTTTGAAAAAAATCGTAGTTTCAAAAAATATATATATTTTTAAAATATAATATCTCTTTTCATAATGTAATTACTGCTCATCTCGTTTTCACAGTTATCTATTTAACTAAACTCAAAGTTCGTTAATCCAACGGGGTTCAATACAAAGGAGGTTGTGGTGAGCCTGAAAATTAAGTTGGTTCGCTCTATTGCCTTTGAATTAAGCCACCGCTGCGCCATAGATGCGAATATTAATTGTCTTTTGTTTCAGCAGTATCCTGAATAAATTCAT
>JAEBDU010013503.1:0-199882 GCA_016802625.1 Heliconius numata | reverse complement strand
CGCGGGTGTACCTACATGAGGCGTTGTCGCGTGGAGTGCTGCTTACGTGTTGTGAATACCCCGGCGTGGTGTATGTAAACAAATTTGCCAACTTTTGATTAGATCAAGGAGAGTGAACGCGACTGAAATAAAAGACTACTTTGAGGTACGACACAATGCGGCTCCCATTTTTGTCACATCGAACTTTAGTGGTTCCGCTCTTGTGATTTAGTGGAGTTTTATTCCGAAGAGATTTGAACATAAGTTATTCACTTGCTTTTTCTACGGAAAGTTAAAAAAGGTTTGCCTTTCTTTGCAAATTTTGTCATTTCAATTTTTATAGATAAAATAAATAGTTTCTTAAAAAACACCTACGAAAACCTTGCAGTAGACACTTAAAGAAGCGTGAGATTCATATTCAGAATTATCATTAGCACTTTATTATATTTATAAAAAATAGTACGAAAATAAACTCGTTCATTTGTGGTAAAAAACAAAAATTAAGCAATAAAATGTTAATGAATCAAATTCGCGCAAAATGTGCCCGTATGTATGTAATGTACTAAAAGTGGTATGAGAAAAGCCAAATAAATCTCACATATATTATGGATGCAAAGTAAATAAAAAGTGTATAAAAAGTTTATATGCCAGTAGCCCGGTGTATACTTAGTTAGAATGCGAAAACGCGGTTACATTTCAGATTTGGTACATTAAACTTTATACGAATGTAGCTAAATTGGACCGTTGGTTAGTTTGTTCTTTGCCAAGTTTTTTCCTGTCCAGGCATCGAGGACCGAGGGAAATGGCCGTGGACTAGGTAATTGTGTTAAAACTTTCATCAGGAAGTGTGAATTTTCTGAAAGCGGCGAGGCCAATGTTACCACCGCACCTACAACTTTAATTTGTTTCAAAATTGCTTTGGAAAAAACAAGTAAGGAGGATAAACAGGTATCTTGAGACTTACTTTTTTTTACATTTATAAACTATAATTTTGTAAGCTTTACTTAGGATGCAGGATATTGCTTTCGAATCATTTAGTGTTACGGAATTACCTGATATTTTTAATTTATGTCAGTCACTTCTTAGTCCAGATAAATGTTCGATATATTTATTACCTTATTGAGAATGTGTCTCTATTTAGAATTAGGTAAAATTCATTTAATTTTTTTTATTTTAACGTCTGTATGAAGATTTTTTACTCTTTCTTAATGATTTTTATGTTAAGTCGCAGTCTTTATGTGCAAATAAAACTTAAAAAATATATATATTACATGTAAATAAAATAATTTATTTTAAAAGATAAAAATCTTTTTCTTGGCATTTAATAAAAAATAAACAACATTAATTAACATACCTCTGCAAACAATTTTGTAATATTACTTTTTTTTAAATTATATTAATCATTTCTTTTATTTAATTATGGCTTTTCTCTATATTATGCAACATGAGCTCAGACCGAGTTTACTATCAAAGGAATACCTAATTAAAATGTATTTCATAACTTATAACGTCATATCTTTCATTCAAAGAGATGGATTGCGGGGGACCACTGCATACAAATGTGGCGTACGTGACTCTAAGACCGCAAGACAGGATGGCGCCTTGTGCTTAAAATGTAAATATTACTAAGTGAAAAAGATATCAAAAAAAATTACATACCTATATACACAGTAAAAAACAAGTTTCTGTTAAGTCAAGTAAGGTGTAGAAAAGTTATGTTATAAAATGTATTACTACACAACAAATTATTAACATGCTTAATTTATTTTCAAATATTAGACCTTAATAAGCAATAAAAAATATGCAAATGAGAGAATCTGTCAAAAAATATTTTTAACAAACAGTGCCGAGTTCTTTATAAGAAAAATCCAATCTGAGCGGGATGGCGGCTGTCGGTTATTTAAAAAAAGTCTTTCTTATAATACTTACATATGAATTATTGATGAAGCATTAAATGCGGCGGCTTATTACACCGCATTATGAAAACGAGCTAGGAACATCCATTATCGCTGAATATTTACGACGATTTAGTTATAGATGATTTGACTCTAATATGGGTGTATAAACATTTTTAAATACACTTATGTAAATCGTTCAAGTAAAATCAGCATTACAAGGATTGTAATCACCATACCATTAACACTTAGAAGTCCAGTCATGGCGCAGGGACAGATAGTGGGTTCGATTCCCACTCGAGGAAATGAAATATTTAATATTTTAATTTCTTTGCCATTGAGGCAAAGCGCGGCGTTGAGTTCCGCCACTTAGCACGAAATGTTTCCAGAATTCGGCATCAAATGGGGAGTGAAGTGTCTTAACAATAGGCTCCTTCTTTCTAGCTTGCTACACGCGGGACACAGCGTGAAGCTGAATAAGAAACACTTAATGAATGATGATAATATGAAATTTATTGAGCCATAATAATAATTGGACATTATACTCAAACATAAGTGTATGTAGATTGCAATGTAACAGAACTTCTACAAAGTTGCAAACGAGTACACAGCAGAGTATGCGACCGCAAGATCGATCACGCGTGACACATCAACCACAACAATAGACGGAAGTTGTTATTACCAAAATATATGGAAATTGGAATCCATTATCCATCGGTATATCCAGAAGAAGCTTTTACTGCTATTGCCAGTGGGCACTATTTGCATTTCATTATTAGTAGCTTACTACTCCATCTCACTTTAGTGAACAACACGTTTCAATTTCAGTCGCATCAGACGTCAGACTCAAGGCGATATGCGTTGAATATTAATTAATTTCACATGATCAATTCTGTGTGAAAACGAGCTGAAACTTACGAGGTGACGCTTAATATTCTATGAAAGTAATTCCATTATATTTCACTGCTAAGCAGTTAAGAGATAATAGTAATTTTATTCTAAAAATAAGTAGTCAGATCCCCGCCCCCTCGCGGCACAGTGGCACAAAGGTAAGACTGTAAGCGCGACGGTTGTGGGTTCGATTCCCACTTCACCTACTTGCATTGGTAAAAAGGCATAGCGCCGCCAAGCCACTTAACATGCAATGCCTTCATAATTCATAGGAAGGTGAAAAACAGCAGTGTCTTAATGGAGAAGAAATAGGAATTCCTTTACCTACCCTGATAGGTAAATTATTGAAATAATTTATATTACATTAAAAGTCAAGACAATTCGTTCTCCACTTTCGCCCGAATTAAGACAATTCATGTGAAGGCTATTTTTATACTAAATAAGAAAAATGTAATCCAATTCAATTAAATATATTTTTTAATTAAACTTATCTAAAAATACAGTGTACATCATCATTCAAACTGTAAGTTTAAAATAGAAAAAAACATTTTATAGCCACATAGTTGGAACGAAGCGTTTATATTAGCTTTCCATTTTTAGTGAAGCGGACATAATCGTTAAGTCGTCTTTGACTTCCTAACAGTGCAAGGGAAGAAGAAGAAGAAAGAAGCTCTACTACTAAAACTTAGAGCTTATATTAGTGAGCTTTGAGATATTAATTCAATTCGATAATAAAGTTATTGGGAGAGGTAATAAGATTAACAAGGTGTAGAGAGCGTAAATCACATTGCATTACGCACTCGATGACAGTCCGGATGCCCGTATCGCATTACAGTGGATTAATTGCGGCTCAGCCCGCTGCGACAAGAGCGATGGATGCGTGCGCGCATTATATCTTTAATTAAAAATAATATACATATATGTCGAGGCAATAAAATTATACAAGTTAATTTTCCGATATATTTAAATTATTCTCATTTTTTTTTCTATATTTAGATTAATTATAATTTATGTAAAGTACCACCCAAGTTAAAATCTTTACGAGTTGAGTTTATTGCATCAATTTATGTAAACATTAAACTTTTTAACGATTTATGTTTAATACGTTTTACGGTCGCAAATCCAATTTAATTTGACTAAAACCGCCACATGTAATGATTACCTGGAACTGACGATAAGGAACTTGAATTACAGCCTTAACCCTGGTTTGAGTAAATGGCGTGCGTCATTATATGGAAGTGTAACGAGCGCTTTCGGATCACAACAAATCATCTCAGTAGCCTCGCCCCGTTCACTAAAATGTAATACAAAAATAATTCACCATAAAATCTTTTAAATGATCTGTTTTCAGCCAAAAACTTGTTTTTTTTTGTACCCACGTGCATATTTATATTTTGTTGAGTATTCAGAGAGAATTCAGTGACTATGCATTCTATTTTTCACTCCAGTACACATCATCGCTTTATTTGACCCGGCAAAAATATTTTAAAATACACTTATTTAAATCATATTAAAGGAATTTGGATTTTTAACCATTACATTCAGCTAAGATCCTGCCATCTGCACTATAGGTACTAGTATTTATTATTAACTTTACCAGAGCCTAAAACAATATTAACATTCTAAGTAAAATATCTATTCACTACAAGTACATTATAGGTCCTAAACTAGTGTTGAGACAGTCCGTTCCAAAATTCCGATTTCTCATGACGTTGTATGTTCAGTAAAGCAGAACTCAACGCCACTCTTTATCATGTTATCTGAAAGAGGAAATTAATGAATATAACAATTCATTCCCTCAAATGCAAATCGAACCCACAAACGTAGCGTTGACGGTCACATTTTGCGCCACTGCGCCACGACCGCCTCTTAAAATATCTATTGTATAAAGAATAAGAAGTGCGATGTGCAAATAAATAATTGCTCTTCCATAAAAGGATCTGGTGGCCAGTCGCGAACGTAGTTATATCCTTAAGAGAAAACACATAGTTTTTGTTTTGTACCGTTTCATTAATAACACCAGTAAAGTTATTCCAAATACATAAATGGCACAACTAGTTTTTATAGGAGCGCTGTTCCACTGTTGCTTGGAAGTGTCTACAATTCGTTGCTTATGTTAAAAGTATTTTATTTATCTAATACGAATATATATATTTTGACGTAGTATCAAAACAAAACGCAATGGTTCCGAACACATGTCCTTATGGAGATAAAAATTGTACTTAAGTATTTACGTTGTCCTTCAGTATCAATTGTGGTGTTACGAGAAAATCAGATCGACCAAGAACTCAATAACTCTAAATAAACAAAAATGCAGAACAGCGTACTTTATCAATAGATTTTCTCTCGTTTTGTTAAAATTATAGAACTAAAAATAAAGTAAATATCAATATAAGCAAACAAAACAACAATATATATAAATGTTCACATACTATGTTGTAGACTATAATATAGTCTACAATTATGTTTTTTACACCGGCGATATTTCTCAGGAGAACCTATAATACGTACAAAGCCGACGTAAAACACAAAAACGAGTGGTAGCGTTGTCTCACGCGCGTTGCGATCTATAATTATTTCTAGGCAGTAAAAGTGGTTACCACCGGTCCCAACCACAAATATGGAAAACATCCTCGTCAACTTTATTGCTAGCATTGGGTTAAACAATGATACTGGTAAAGCTACATAAAAAAATTGATCACATTTCCTTAACTTAAATTCTACAATTTAAATTAAACAAGTAAAACGTTATAGCTGTAATAGTGAGAAATTTAGTTTATTAATATTAATTATTTTTTTAGAATAAATTTTGATTCAATATAGACATTACATAATAATATATTTAATCAAAGTCAATAAAACTAATATAAATATCGCTGCTTATTTTAATTAATTTTTTTTAGATTATTATTATTACCTGGACTTACTATTTACAGTGATATCTGATGTCTGGTGAATATTGCACATAAATTATAGCACATTTCTTTTTAGAAGCTAGTTGTAGATACTTCTATAAACGTAGAACAACTAAGATAACCATAGCTAGAAATATTAAACTTATAGTATATTTTTTATATTTAAACATGGCACGGCATGGTATTTATTGGCATTGGATGATAGCTATGAAGAACCGTACATTATCTTTTCTACATGACCATTTGTATCGCACGTGAGGTCCTTATACAGACCAATATACTATTAATATGACATTACAGTTAAATGACACTAGTTCTACCTAATTTGTAGAAAGAGCACTTGCTTTATTAAAAAAAATAAAGATATTGTACTCGTATATTCTTAACATCTTAACATCTTAACGTTCCTAGGATCCGCTACAGTTAATGCATTGCATACCAATTTAAAAATATTTAATAATTTTAAACAAGTTATAAAAAATAATATATAAAAATAAAATAAAACTGTTTAAACAGAACGAATTTGATCCCAAAAAACATATTAGTTTCACAATTTGATTATTTTGTATTTTACAGAACAATCTCTATTTCATATCACCACATATAAAACACGTTAATCCACTCTCAAACTGCTGAAGCAATAGTATCACTTTATACGCGTTCTCTCAAGAAAATCTCCCCCATTCTATGCCCAAATTCATAAAATAAAATATAACTAACTACTTAATGAAATGTCAAGACAAATTTTACTACTAAGAAAAAAATTACAGCTATAAAATGAAATATTTTATGTTAATTAGTTAATTAAGTCACGTTTATCTCTACATCAGATGTAATTAAGGCTAAGATAAGGCGCGATAGACACGATATCACGAGACACGAGACGAGCATGTATGCATATCAGCGCGAGTATTGGCCGTGCTTGATTTACGAGCGCCAACAACATTAAATTACATCTAGATCGAACATTGCTATAAATTTCTGGTCGCATTGTAAATCTGCCGTGTGTATCGACGGTCAAATCATGTAGCCAAACTATATCATTCATTGACATAGCTCGCGGTCCGACCGTGTGTACATGTATAGCGCGATGAGCGCTTGAGTGAAAATCTATTATTATATTCCTATATCTATACTCATTATTTATAGTTGACGTACGTCATGCCTTGTTCCTTGTTTAATGTTTCCTTTGCTATAATAAACAATAAAATTATGTGTAGGTATAAGAGTTTGAGAATGAAAAAAACTAACATGAAATTTTTCAACATCACGCCGATAAGATAAAGAAACTACTACATTGTTTTCAACTTACTGCCCATTGTAAAAGTTATTCAGTTAGCTGGCCAGAATCAAGGGCGCACTATTTCCAACTAGAAGTGAAGACATAAAATATTCAATCAAATTCAAAAGTTAAGTCTGTAAGTCACCAAAATGAACAGTGATTAACAGAGTTATTATTAAATTTATTTTATAAAATAAAAATCATAACAACATATAATTGATCGTCATAGACATTACATAAATGGCAAACTCATGTAACGGAAACATACCCGTAGCGAGCGTCCATGCTATAAAACTTCCTTTGCTGTTATGACAATGTTTGACAACTTGGAAAACACACAGAACAAGTTTACGATAGGGATTCCATTGGGTACAACAACCTATTCTAAATAATATTGACGGAATATAGGTAAAATTATAATTTATGATATATGTAATACTTATATTTTATTTTTATAAAAATAGTTATTTTATATTTTTCAAATAAAATTAAAAAAATTAATAAATATAAATATTTTCAAGAAGAGGATAAAAAAATATTTAAGAAAAACAACGCGTTCGAACTTATATGTAAGCATTTCTTTTGGCTGCTAGACGAAACATAGCATTGTGTTCCGTCACACAACTTATTATTACTATTGCATATAGCAACATAAGCAAAACAAAATAGTTTATTCTCGTGATATCAAAATCGTTCTGCAGATTATATATTACTAACAACTTACAACGAACCAGTTTTTGTAGTATAATATCGAAGTACCTATATGTTTATAAGTCAATAACATTCCCCAAACATAAGGAACGTTAAAACATTTAGAAAGTAAAGTTCACGTTTTAATCATCCATATTATCTAGCAAAGAAATGAGCACGTGAGCACAAAAAAAAGTGATTTTGATCGATAAACCAAACACGTAGTTAGTGTGGTGCGGTGGTTCCGACGGACGCCTTCACTGACGCATTCCGCAGTAGATATAATAATACGACTACAAATCGGTGACCGTTAAAAATAAATTATAAATAACGAGCGGGCAATAAACGAGCTGTTCGCAGGTCGCCGATGCAGGCAGATAAATCACGGCCGACTCTGCCTTTGTTATAGTGTGAGTATTACGAATGGAAAATCTGATGACCCTACAGCAATTTTTTTAGATTTAGTATTATGGCCGGTTCATTTTTCATTTCAAGATATAAAGCAAGTTTCAAAAATTGTTATGTCGTAAATAAGTGTTATCAAAAGGATAAGGCTTTATTATTGACTCAATAATTAAGCCTTAATCTTTTATTTTCTTAGGACTTTTATCACACTATAGGCGTCAAAACCAAAGAAGTGGGGCACCTGTATTTGTAAATCAAACTGCAAACATCCACAAACGTGTATAATTGCCAGCAGGATAAGCAAATCACGCAGTCAAACTTGCTACAAAGGTGTTAACTACTCTGTCGAGTGGCTTTCGACACCTACCAATTATCGTTCAACTGATATCTACATTGAACCTTCAAATAAACGGTTACTTCCGACGGAGCTTACAATCACAATAATCATATGGTAGGTATATTGTATTACCTGAAAATATACCGTTATATACGCAAATATCACGGACTCTATATTAATTAAGCACCAATCAAGATTTTTGTAACGTCAAACATAAGAATGGTCTTATTGTATCTTCATTATTACTATTTATATTAAAATTTAATATACATATGTATGTATATTATTTGCACCCTAACTCTATCTCAATTTGTTATTTCCTCTGCCTTGAGGTTGTCTGTCAGAAATTGCATTTAGCAAGAAGGTCTTGTCTCACAGTGTATATTTCTCTTCACACATATTTCGGTGCATTTTCTTTGGTGTAGAAAATTCATTTTAATAATGTAACATTGGTGTAATCGCGCAGTACAATGTTTAATAATTAAATTTTGCATAACCCAAGTTAATTAATTATCGATATCAAATTTCCTATAATTATAAAATGAAATCCAATACCAAATGGACGACTCTGAAAATGTGCCCACTGCGGAATTAAAATTCAAAATCATACGGTTCACTTGCAGCTGGCGATAATGGTTGGCAGAAATATCGAGGTTGGCCGAATTTCCTCTCGAATTAAGCCTTAAGGCGAAGGACCTACGACCCGATACGTTAAAAACGCTTTTAAGGGAAATTGCTTGTTATTTTTCCATAGTGAGTCAATTTTTTACTCGCCGTTCTCAAATTGGTAGGCGGAGTTTGCATAACGGCTCAAAAAATTGGGTCGTAAGCGGGACGTTCTAAGATGCGATTTAATTTATTGAGTAATAATGCAAATATACTGCCTGTTATAAAATACAAACAACTAAAATAATTACTAAACATATACAATTAACATTTCTGTAAATAAATCGAATGTGTGACGAAAAATACAAATCTCTATGGAAAATGTCTTTGTGTAAAAGTACATTCTATAAATTTCCATACCCCGCATTAAGGACCGTTTTGCATACTTGCAGCAACACGCAATTCCCATTTCATGTTAGTAGCAGGTGCCGACATAGACTAAGACGGATCCAATCATCGAGTTAGCCTCATCGGAAACTTGATACTTTAATGGTCGGTTCCACGCTTGCTGAGAACGTAAAAAATTGCGAGGATGTTTAATTATTTTGCCACGCGAGTAAATAGCATGGTGCAAACCGGTGCGGTGCTCGGCTCTTAGAGCGTCGTGAACATGACGTGCTCTCGTAGGTGTATATATATTTTAAACATTTTAAATCTGAAATTATATTTTAAATGTAATTATTTTATTGCAGTCACACCCTAAAGTCGGGATAATGTAGTAATACAAATATAAATGTAACATTTTTTATATAATGACAGTTTTTGACATAACTATGATGGTACTTTTAAATGTCATGTATTCTGAGGCAAGAGAGACTTTGTTGTGATAATACTGCCCTTTATGATATAATGATAACAGGATAATTACGCTTCAGAGTGTAAAAACAAACTAGTTGCTATTATATATTAAACTGTTACCACTTTAGTTTATATCTGGAACTTTGAGTTATACATAATACAAGTATTTGTAAGTGTATACTATAAATATTACTAGTTGCTCAAGCTTGATAACTTGTTTAATTAAAACTTCAAAATATTCTACAATGTAACACCTTTTTTAATCTCAATTCATCATGTTTATTTAAATGTCTTCACCTTTCACATTCATTAGGAATGTTTAGAAGATTTACAACGCGGTGATTAATACTAACTTATTATCTTGGTATGTCATCATCATCCAACAATTCTCATGAGAAATAGGGACATTTTCTTAGGGACTCATCATAGTATATAATATAATATATGAGTTAGTCCCAAAAGTTTTGTAAATTGGACGAATGAAGTTTTCCAGTGAGGAAATTCCGATCCCTTAATATTTATGCAAACGACTACCAACATCAAAGCTTATGTAATTTCACTTATTAATAAAACTGAATTCTTAAGGATTTTCAAAGTTAAAAAATAAAATTAGAATATCGAATAGCGAATGAATCTTGTTCTAACGATATAATGATAAAGAGCCTCGTATATTAAAGTATGAAAGGCGTAACACGTGAATATGTAATATTTCTATTAAATAAGCT
Source organism: Heliconius numata (assembly GCA_016802625.1). Lineage (NCBI taxonomy): Eukaryota > Metazoa > Arthropoda > Insecta > Lepidoptera > Nymphalidae > Heliconius > Heliconius numata. The sequence goes on along the minus strand of JAEBDU010013503.1, from coordinate 189,299 downwards.
ATACGAATAGACTTAAATCTAAAGAAGCAAATAAATACCAGTAATCACACGGACCAGAGTTCGCGTGATCTTACATATAAATCGTCCGCGTTTTGAACTTGTAATAAATCAGATTAATTTAAAATTCAACTTGTATCCCATAAATAACAATTATAATTGCATTTAGATTGTTTTCATCTTGAAATATACGAATATGTTTAATGATTACATATGAAATAAAGTATTAAACAAATTGTATAGCTATATCTAAATGATACATTTAGTTTTATACACGATACATTAATATATACATACTTTTTAGCAACATAGTTAAATCGAAAACAATTCATTATTTTTGAAACACAAATAAGACGAAAGAGAAAAGGCAAATCATCTAAAGAATCAACATAATTTCCATTCTCAACAGCGGGGAGGCCAGCACTCCTCTGACACGCCAATTAAATACCAATTGGTTGCCAGTTACAAATAAATTTATTTCACGCCTTTACTTTTATCTTGTATCGCTTGAATTGTTCTTTCTTTAACAATCGCGACGTGTTAAGTATACTTGCGAGTTACTTCAGTTTGCAACAAAATTGAAATATGGTTAAACAAATTTGTGATTTTTAATTATTTTGAAATGAGCTAAAACATCCATTTAAATGTATTACGAAAAAAGAAAATATCAACATTTTATTTATTGTACTTAGAAATACGTTACAAATACAAACAAGCGGTAAAAAAGTAATCCAACGAGTATAAATCGAGACGTGACGGAGAGAACCACATCATTAAAGCGATATCCAACAAAATAGGTTTGAAAAACTTTTACTGAGCCAGAATTATATATAAAACGAACAAGAAAGTAAAACTCAATTCGCCGCGGCTGGTAAGAAATTTACATAGTAATTCGCAAATAGGCATCGCGCCCTTTAAAATAGATTTCAAAAGAGCCTATCGTTAACACTTTGTGGCGCCGCGCTCGATCAAGGGCGAGGTGCTCGTAGAGTGAGATGAATTGAACTTCGAAATACCTGTACAGCGTACACCCATTGATACGTTTACACCGCATATTTAAGACCGAAGGTATCTCCGTAGATCTTACAAAAAGCCGCCTCGGTGCACATACTTCGTCCGCGTAATGATTGCCCACCATATCGAACCAAGGAATCCCTTGTAAAAATGACCGCCTTATAATAGGGTACCTGCGCATTTTCGGCGAGATTTCTTATTCGTTTCTTATCATCTCATTTTAATCTCGAGCTTGTTATGATGCTTATACTGGAGGGCGCTCTGAGAGTGAAGTGATTGAAGCGCTTGATGTTTTGCTCATATTCCTTTTTTGACTGCTTCTGCAGATTTGTTTACGAAAAACTGAGATATACACAGATGGGCATCTAATAATCGTACCATGTAATAGAATTATAATACGAAAAAAATATTAAAGGGAATGAATTATTATTTATTAATATTTTCATATCTTCACTCTGGTACCAAGGCAAAGCGCGGTGTTGAGTTCCGCCATTCAACATGCAATGCTTCAAAAATTCGGCGGAAAGTAGATAACGGAGTTTCTTAATACTAGGCTCTCTCTACCTACCCTGGTATATGAATACAGCGTAAGCTAAAAAAGAAAATATTTAAATTATGACAATATTCATATTTCATCGATAAAATAATAACACAATCTAACAGTTAATAAGCCAAGCGATAGAAACCTGATTTAGCACCGCCACTTGTAATTGAAAACCTTTGGATATTTATATGAATCGTAGTCGGCTTATCTAGCTGTTTATACGCCAGCCTACACGAATCTAAAGACACAGAGGGAGAATACACGAGACTAAATTGTACAGATACGACAAGCACAAAAATTTAAATTAATATATAATTTTAGACGAATAAAGATAACTGTTTTTACATTTTAGTAAAAATTTAAATATTGTTTTGTCTAATATTAATAATATTAAACTTATTTTAAGGAGCTGGTACTGAAAAAGAACCTAATATCAAGACAATCAGTTTTTCGCTTTTCGCCTTATAAGACTTATTTAAACGTATCTTTTCCGTGTATCTTTCACATAGCAGGATAGGCCGAGGGAACCTGGGAACTTTGTGTTAAGGCATTCCATGTTACATTAAGACGCTTCCACTCCCGACTTCCCAACAAATTGTTGGTTAGCATTGCATGATGATTGATGGAATTGAAGAGGCGAGGAAATGAAAATATTAAATATTTTATTCCCCAAGTGGGAACCGTACTCACAATTGTATATTATATAAAATATTTTTTTACCTATTTCATTTCTATAAACAACACAATATACTCTCCTATGTTTTAAATACTTAGTCCATGTAATAATGGCTGAGCATTGCAGATGGAAAATAGCGGGATTCATGTTAATATGATCGGGATAGTTTCAAGATACTAAGTAAAGTTAAGTAATGCAAACAGTTCTGAGAACTACCGTCTTAACGGTAATGTGGTGATCATTCCGGATGGCGTGGAGATTAAAACAAAGTTTTATGGGAAAACTTCTATTTTGTTTGTTTATTTTGTATTTTTCTATTGTGCATACTTTGTAACGTAAACAGGTGCGTATATGCGTGTAGATACACTAAAAACATTCAACAGGAAAAAATAACACCTATACATATACTAATACGTGAAGCAAAAACTTCATACCTTTGTAACGGAAATTGTACGGACGGAGGAGTATCAAATTTTGCATAGTTATTATTTTTAAAGAGAAGGAGTTCAAAACAATAATATTTTTTAAATAATGCTTAAGAATTTTATTAAATTATTCAATAATAAAAGCATATGTTTGACAATATACACATTTGTATAAAGTAACATACACATCGCAGTGTTCTCTAGTATCTACTTATAAAAAAACATAATATTATAGAATGAATCTATTACAAATCCCAAAGTAATGTTAGATATTGTTAAATAAAGAAGAGGTATACTGTATGTGGCCCAAGGAGGAGGAAAGGAGGACAAAACCTAGTCTGAGAAATACCATTTTTATCCGCTCTTTACACTTTTGACGTTTATCACTTTTAATAGTTAGCAAATAATTTTATTAACATACGCATGTAAAATTTAATATATCAGTAGATAAAAATATAAAATAAAGTAAAACGTGAACACATTTCATTTAATAGTAATATCACAGTAATATGGAATAATAAATATAAACAGGGCAATTTAGTATTAAGTTAGTACTCAGTATTACTTCAAATCTGGCGATATACGACGTCACTACCGTCAAAGTCAAGTATGTGACTACGCATCGTGGGAAATACTCGTATAATGCACAGCCCATACATCCCATGACCCTGCAACGGTACGATGCGAGCGATTACGCAACCCGTTCGATTGGACCTTACTAGTACCACTTCACTATGCTGAAATAAGAGGTCAACTATGAGAAAAATATTAGTAATGCAAGTATTAGAAGCTGTGTGAGTAATGTTTCTGTAAGCGCGGTGGTTACGAGTTCGATCTCCGCTCTGATTAATTATTTTCATTTTCCCATATTGGCAGGACAGAGCTCGGCGTTTAGTTCTGCGACCACGACCCAAAGTCTCCAATAAGGACGAACAGTGGGAAATAGAGAGTTTTGACATTGAGTTTCCCCTGCCTGGCCTTATATGTAGACAAAATGGAAGCTATATAAAAAGTGTAGATGGTGTACCTATACCAGTAATAGAGATAAGAAATTACAGCTTCGTTATTTGAAATATTTTTAATATTATTACAATGAAAAGGTAATCATTTAAATACAATTAAAAATAAGTTGCTTTAATAGGAAACCTTTTTATTAAAAAAATCAAACCGTTAAAATTTCCGTCCGTACGTATTTTCTTTGAAAACTGTTAGATACACTATTCGAAGCGGGCGTTCCGCAAACACTCTAGCTATGTAATTTTCTCGTTAGGTCACATCGCTGCTTTTAGCTGTATTTTGTATGTTCTCAACACAATCATGTTTGAATTTCGTCTTACAGGTAAGGAATTTGTGTTTACCTGCTGTATTATAATAAATTATTTTCTCACTTAAGAATGGATACAATGAAATCGTCATTATTAGCAACGTCATTAGCGTCTTCATATGTCTAACATGCTAGTATGTATAAGTTATATTTCGTATCAATATATAGTAATTTTAATACGAATAACAGACAACGATTAATACGATTGATTAATAATTAATCGATTAATTAATTAATTTTAATACGATTTAATTTGTCTAAGTAAGAGCAGTGGTTATGAGTTCAAATTTTACTAGACGACTTCTTTAATATAAAATACAGGCTAAACATATTCTTGTTATCTAAATGAGAACAAGGTGGGTTCAAGACAATTTGCCTATTCCTTAAACTTTAGAGAACGGCTAACAATAAAATATAATTTACATTAACTATAATAACAAAAGAGTTCCAAAATGTTATAAATAGTTTTATAACTAATAAACTAAGAAGTTCGTATCTAAAGTATACATTTTCCAGTTTAGAATTCCGTTCTATGCTAATGTTCCCAATTAGCCGACGGGCATAGTTGGACGAAAACCTAGCTATTTCTGCAGCTGCTATTATTGTATCCTAGAACTGTGAAACGCCGACAGCAATGTTGAAATGGACTTTATCTAGGTGCCCTAATTTCGATCCCAGGATTTACACTAAGTGGGTTTTGGAATTAAATAAGGTCATTTTTATTTATTAATCTTGCAGAATATTACGTAAAATTAATGGTTTACACGCTTTCATCATATTTTTATTCAACAAGACATATGTAATGTTAAAATACACACGACGACTATTTTCAAGTTCAAATTATATTTTTTAACTTCTCTTATCTTAACAGACGGACAAATGACGAAATAATCTTATAAGGATTATTAAGATTTCATTTTTTACTTTGAGATACGGAACCTTAAAAATGCGTAGTCTATACGAAATGTTAGTGACAAATCACTTCATTATACACCTTCCGCCTATACATCACATTGCATGCTAAATAACACCCTTAAATTTATCACGATATCTGGCTCAGTTAACGATAATAAACCTTCAAGATAGCTTGTCTACATAAGTCAATGCTTTGCATTAACGCATAGCCCCTTACTCTCTACTATATAATAATCGCCCCTGTTAGGTTACATTGGGCACAGCTTGAAACTAGATAATAAATTTTGTATTTATCGATTGTTTTGTTTGAAATTTACTTGATAAGAGAAGTCTTATTTCTATGTAACAATACAAAACAGTATTATGGTATTGTTGACTGTTACTATAACGTTATACAACCTATAGGTACAATTTAGTGCATTTCCTCTAAAATCTATAGCAAAATCTTATTTGAATAGAGTGAATGAGAAACGAACGAGTCTATCTCATTGGAATATAAGTTGACAACTTAAGACTCTCAACTTGTAATGGAGTGCGCAACAAATCACTCGTTGCATACACTTTTCACCTACCGTGAGGTTTGAATAAAATATTTGTAGCAATTTCTCAGAATTCTCAAGCTGCAATTGAAAATCTTTTACAAGTAGACCAAAGTATTATTTTTTTCAAGCACAAATTTATGAGATTCGAAATAAACAAAAATTCTTAACGAATGTGAGTGGGTACACTTTGTAATTCTAAATAATATACTATTCATTTTGTATAACGAGACTGCGTCTTATTAGAAATTTGACGCCAATGAGTGAAAATATGTTATAAGATAATAATTTCACGATAACCGCCTGAGCTACATAGATAGTAAATTCGATCCGAATTCGAGAGAATGTTTAAATTTAGGTTATGTTAATTTTTCTGCTCTAACAGACAAACCGCAACGTTCAGTTCCCGCCTCTAAACAATAAAATCCCTAATGTGTAGAAAATTGGTTAGAAAGTGGGGAACGTCTATCCATGAAAACCCGAACATGAAAAATAGTGAAGCTACTTTTTCCTTAAAAAAATATAAAATAGTTATTGGAAATATTAATGCTGTAAATTTTATAACTTTTTATAATTAAGTTAAAATGTGTTTGTTCGGTTTAGAAATTAAACTTAACTAACCTACTAGACAACCTACCTACCTATACGGTAAACTACCAACTTAGGTACGTCAATACATTACTTTTTCACTTTTCATGTATACATAAGAAAATCTTTTTGTAAAGATTTTCTCTCTTAAGTATATTAATATGCTCGTCGTATAAACAAGTGAAAAATAAATAATTACAGTGTATTTTATGCAATCGAAAAATTAATTCAACAAACAAACACTTGTCCCTTACATCCAGTTTAATGAGTTGATTATGGTATCTTTTACCACATATCTCTCGACTGCATCGCATCGATACACAGTCAGATGAGGACACATATCTTTGTAGGTATGTAATCATATAAAATTGCAGCAAACGATATGTCATATGTCAATGATGTCGATAAAATAATGATAGGTCATTTATTAATTTTTATTTATCATATAAGATAGTGGCTACTGTATGTCCACGCCTTTTATTTATAATTGTTTTTGTATTTATTTTACTTTTTGTTCAACAGTAATTGAGATAGGCTTAACTCAGATACAAAATAAGAAGATAAGTTTCACTATCTGTTTCAATTGCATCGTGTAAGATTAATATTAGTTACTGGACACGAACGTTTTGAGCAAAAAATAAATAGAAACATAAAGGGACACCAGAGATCGGGCGCAATAAGTAATGGGCCGGGCTCGCTGCGGCCATCGATTGCGCGCGTTATCTCAATAAAGAGCAACAGACTGCGTTCATTAACACTTTGACACAGCGCAATCATAAATTGTGGAACCCTGCCGTGACCCCTTGCACACCCGCACACCGCCGCACACCCGCGCACCCGCTACCTGGCCCTTGGCCCGCATTCTACTTTTTGCCATTTCCATTGTTTTTAGTAGACTCCATAAAACCGTAACGGCCCGATCTCCGATACGAAGGCAGGTGCTATTCTTCACACGTTTCCATGTTAATTATAACATTTTTTTGACAAATTGTGCGTTACAAATATATTACAATTTGTGCAAAATAAAAGGCAGGTGTGGAAAATGATCACTCATCGCTGTTTGTCTTATCTCACTTTTTATACTCAGAACGACCACCGACCATCGAATCAATTTCAATGGAATCTTGACATAGGACCGATAATATTTTTTTCTGGGAAATGTACAAGAAAAATAAATTACGCCAAACGATAAAAGTCGATGTCATTCATCAATAAAGGTAATTTATTCTTAACAGGTAAGAATATAAAATTAATGTGAGTAATTCCAAGCGACGAAATCAACAGTACTAACTGTCCAAAGCTATCGCCAAGTACATAAAATATGGTACCCAAAGTTACAAACATGGGAAGTCATTAAACCAACCGGCATGGCACTTAGGATACTCCTATAACTGTCTGGCCAAGCATAAAGATCAATATCTCAGTGGCTCGCTGCCAAATCTTTTTAATATCGTCCCAGACGCAACTGAAGAGTGGTTACAAGCGATAACAACAAAACTATTACGTCAAGAATTCGTTTGCGAATTGACGTCAGACGGCTGACAGTATCAGTAGCTAGGTAAATTTTATTATGCAGTACAAAAGGAAATCTTGCGTGAAAATGCTTTCTATGAAAAAAAAATTAAACTAGACCAAGATATTCCATGGTGTCCTCGACAAAGTTTCCCGAGCTTTCTTGCGGTCACGGCCAACTTTTAATGAGTGCCGCTTCGGCCTTATTTCTATGGATCTCAAGCAATAGTTTGTGAAAATTAAGTGGGCGTCTGCATAAGATATATACTTCAAGTTGTTTTGCATATTTAATTCCTCATTTTATAAATTATGATTAAAAAAGATTTAAAAGTAATGTCGTGGTGTCCTCTGGGTACCCTAATATATGCATACAGTATAAAACTGAGGAGGAGGAGGTAACGACGAAATAATTTATTATTTAAGCATTTTGCCCTTAAGTATAATCTAATCTTTAAATTTATAAAAAGGAGAGAACAAAATGTCTGTGACATTAGGTAGGTATCCTTCTTGCATCTCCTTCCTTCTTCATCTCATCATTAACGGCAAATTGATGCGGATCTTTTCTAAAAAGCCTAACAATACATTTACTTAAGTAAATATAACCTCATAATTGGATACACTATAATACAGGCATCCCTCGTATAACACGGTTAATTCGTACCGTGCTATATCGAAACCGTGTTATACGAAACCAGGTATACCATACTGTACACCGTGTAGTATCGAGACCTTGTCTCGTGTTATATCGAAACCGTGTTATATGAGACTTTGAAATCATACAAATAAAGGCAATGCGTACCGTGTTATATCGAAACCAAATCTTAAGGTGTAAAGTTTTATGATAGCTGAAATTTCGTTCCAAATACTACATAAATGAAAAAGGAAGTTACCTTGATGTTTTTATTAAGAAAGATAAATTAAATTCAATTTTATGATGAAATACAAAAATTAAAAAATACAAAAATAAAATATATTCAAAGACTAATAATAATAATTACATAGTATAAAACAAGTAGAAACAGCTTATTGAACGAAAAAAAAGTTCAAATTTAAAATGCATATTTTTCAAAATCGTGTTATACTAATATCATTTCTTGTATCGTGTAATATCGAAACCGTGTTATATTAGTCTCAATTCTTGGACCGTGTAATATCGAAACCGTGTTGTACAAGTACCGTGTTATACGAGGGACGCCTGTATAAATAACAACTTATTTGATAAACATTTTGTGTCTAAAAAATGTTAGTTCCTTAAAATTAATACCTCAATAAAAGGCGCGTGAATAAAGGCATCAAGTTTCACACCGTGTCGCTCCTGCAGCCCAAACAACGAAATAAACACTTATTATCATATAACAAACAATGACAAAAAATCTATAAGCTCAAGCTCTAATGACTCGATAGTTCCTGGGATGAATGCCAACTAAATTAGGGAGGAAATAGCAATAAAATATCTTTTATAGAGGTCTATTCGGTAAAGAAGCAGACGTTTAGTCTGTTAAATGAATACAAATTAAATAACATAGAGAACTTTGTTAAGTTTTAGATTGGGATTTAATATTTATTTATCTTCCTTCACCTTCCTGAATTTTGTAATATTAACAGAGCGTACGTAGTTTTCAGTAATTATATCTTGTAATTTCGCTCAAAACCCCAAAAAATTGAATACCAAAATTTATGTTCAAATCCGTTTTAACTGTCTCGTCATAATGGCGCCAAAAACATGTTCCTTTATATATTTTTTTAAGACAACTGTTGCGATTGACGTACAAAAAATTGCTTTCGCCTTAGAAAAAAGTGCCTTTGAAAGAGCTTTCGAGATATGTTCAAAATGTAGAAATGTTATTTTTTTTTGTAGCGTTATTCCACTTTATCCTGCGAACTTAGTGTTAAGACATTCCGTTCTTTAACACTGATATCGAGTGATGAGGAAATGAAATTAATTAATTCGAATTCGAACTCACAACCATCGCGTTTAAAACCAGACGATGGCGTCAGATGTTTATTTGATAAAATATAATTTTAAAAGTAATAAAAACACGAGCTGCACTTTTAAACGTAGCGGAATTGGTAGCGTAGCATTTTTAATTTTTTTTTATGTTTTCTAAAAAATATTCCCTAAGTGTGGAATGTGTTAAACACTTAAAAATAAAACTAATTAAATAAACTTAGCAATACATTTTACTATACATAATTTACTTCGTTTCGTATAGGATATTAGTATACAACAAACGTATAAACAAAGAGTATATTACAACGAAATAAAAAAAAACATTCTCATATCAGTCTTGTCAACAATTTTAACATGTTTAGTAAACAAAAGACATCCTAAAACGTTTTAAAGCGATGTTTTATTTAAATATTACAAATACTGTTTTTTAAAAGAAAATTAATAGAAAGAAGTTATTCAAAACACATTTATCGTTACAGCATCAGCATAGAAATGTATGGTGATCTCGTAGGAGCTACCGAACGCGTAATAAAATTTGTAATATTATCACGAACAACAATCTGGGCGGTAAACAAGAGGTTTATATACGTAGGTATACATGAACATTAGAAAGCGTATCTTACAGTAAAATTACTACAGTCACAGTAACATTCTTTTTTCAGCTTCACGTTGTATCCCGCATGTAGCAGGGTAGACAAAGAGAGCCTAGTGTTGAGACTTTCCACTCCACACTTTCCGCAGAAATCGGAATGGAATCAAAGTTAATGTCCAATGTCCAAGTCATCATCATCATCCGCCTGTCCTCGTCCACTACTGGACACAATGGCACGCCACTGAGCTCGATCTTCAGCTCAGAAGAGTAATTAAATATATTTTCAGTTTTATGTTGTATTTAATAAACAACGTTTTTGATTAACTTCTCGTCGAAGCAGAGTAAACTAACTAGGTTCTCCCTGCTTAGACTACGTAGGAAAACATTGCGGAAGACATAAAATAAATGTTATATATTTTATACTTTATGCATTCAACACAATAACTAGTTACCCTATAGAGATAAATATAAAATATGACTGCTTATAATCCAAAATTTACGACCGGACCTAAAAAACAACAAGATAAAACTGTTAAAAAGTTTCGAAGGCAGGAAGCTAACAAAAACTACAAACATATCCGCTCCGAATAGAGACATAACTGGTCGTCACATAATAAGAAAAAAAAATACAAAATGTTTCTCTATACTAAAAACTTTACGAATAAAAGCATGAAATATTTATTGTCAGCTCCACAGTAGCGACGAAATGTTATTAAACAAACAATTCGCCCATTTGACGCTTCTTCGGTCAGGAGACCAAATAATTGATTCTTTCCGGGGCGTGGTGCGTCGGCGATGGCTATTGTGAAAGCTAGGGGCGTCCGTTGACAAATAATATTCTATTCCAAAAGGCAGCCTGGGAAATTCCTTCTCATTTCCGACGCTAAACGAAACCTCGCACGCCAACAATGATCGCGACGTAGCACCAAATTAAAAAGGAATTGAACGTCGTGAAGCTATGACAATATGTCAACAACATTGTCCGGTCGTGTTTATGATAAATAAGATCAAAGCTAGGCACATCTATGAAAATAAAAAGGCTCTAATATAGGCCATAGTTTTTTTATTATTATTTTCGAGTGACAGCATTAAAGGGGAAATTAGTAACGGTCTACTAACTCGATAATAGCATGGCGTGACACATTAAGCTATATGATAAATAAAACTTTTTTCGTTGTAACCATAAAAATATAAGGAAAAATAAAAAGAAATGTAATGGTTGCGGACTGCTCACTTAACTAATAGTAGGCTCGAATACGACCTGCTGAACGATTTCGTATCCTATCATTATAAAATATTTAGCGATACATCTAATTTTGTAAATAACACAGAGTCATTTTAAATAGAATGCTCGTAATAGCTAGGCAACCGAGCGCAGTACGCCCCTAAGTTTAAGGTAATGATCGGTTCTGAAACCCCCATGCAAGATTAATTCATTCGAGGGATTCAAATAATAAAGAAAGAAACGACAAAAAACTAAAACGGCTGATAAATATCCGTCCCTACCCGGCCCTAATGCATTTAAGAAGACCTCGAGCGCAGAACGATCGAACTGGAGTAGAGATAACATCCTTCCCAAATATAATAAATTTAACCGATAACATTCTACGTAAACAAAGACGTCCGACTAATTGTTTTTCGTAACCTATCATTATGGCAGAGTTCCCAAGCGAGCTGCACGTATATGAGCCCAAGTTAAACAAAGTTGTTCGTTGAGAAAATTAATTAACTATGAAAACCTAGACTGCGCAACTAATCCAGTCCGTGCCCGCGTTGCGTCCATATACTTGTGTATGTTGCGTAAATTAATTACGTTTAATGACTACAAGCCTTGAACTGCAACTTAACTACATGTGTAGTGTTTGTGTACAACAAAAACAGAATTAAATTGAACATCACTTGGCTTGCAAATAAACCTAACAAAGTCAGTAAAATAGGTGTAATGGCCCCTATTTCTAAAAAGGCCTTCACACATTTCGCAGAAGACACCCAAGACTAACTACTGTCGGCGGCTTTACTTTCATTTTTTACAATATTGTTACTATGCTTAATGTCCTTCAATACTCACCGTTTTACTTACATTTCACAAATGAATGCTCAGTAGTAGCCGTTTACGATTTCAAGGTGGCTGCGCCGTTTTATGAAAAAAATAGAGTTTCATAGTTGTATTGTTTAATTTTATTACTATTGCGACAATTACTAGTAAAAGTGTTATTACGTCACAAGAATGAAACAAATACTTTGGTAACAGAAGCAAATGCACTTTCTTTGTTATTTGTAAGTAAATGACTAGCTACAATAACTTGAAAAGCAGCTGTTGAACAGTTGTCACGTGTCTTACTGAGCCCGACTTACGCAGGTCTAAATCTAAATTGAATTTTAGAAAATATATTAAGCTTGAAATATGTATTCTTGGTCTGTTTATATGAATAAACTATCGATATCTCCAAAAAACGGGAAAATGGATAACACATTCAAATTATATTATGTTTGTTGCTGATCCCAAAAGATACTTGGAAAGTAGCCTGTTTGAAAGTGAATATATGAGTTAAAATTACTTTACTATTTTACAATGATATTATCTAAACAATTCTGCTTTTAATTTATGTTTTATTGTTACTTAGCAAACGACAAACTCTCACAAATTTCTCACTTAATCTCTCTAAAGGAATGGAGTACTTCTTCGGGCACGTTCTATGAATCATTTCGAACAAGCTACAAGATATGATCAATAATATGATATAAAAGGAAACCCGTACAAGACTTTGTAAGGCGAAACAAATTGCAATATTAAAAATGTGGTTACCAGACTACGCACATTTAAGACTTTTTCTATATTTAAAATTCATATACATTTTTATATTAACCCTATAGCAAAAAGCTACGTGTTATTACTATTTAATAAAACGAAATTGTAAAACGAAACTTCTCAGAATTTTAATATACTTCATTCTCTTTCTTATACTCTTCTATTGACATATCATAATGTCTGCGTTAATTATATATTTTTGTTTGTAATTTCTTTTCAATAGGTAACCTATCTGTATGTAGATTTATTAATTTACTTTTTGAATTTATTGTGTAAGTTTATATCAATATATTATATGGGATAACTTACTGTATAGTATTTAAAAAAAAAAACAATTTATGTTCCTTTATTATAAAAACACTTACTTAAAAAAAGTTCTAGAAAAGTTGTAAAGAAATTAAGATTGATGACACATTAGGTTAAAACTAACAAAAAATGCCACACGTGACAAAAGCAATACGACACTAATGTCTTTGCCAAGTTTTGGGACAACTGTTTTATCCTCGAAGAGAACTGATATGGACCTTGCTTGGAAAACAAATGTACGGTTAAAGAGATGAAACTATTTAAATTAAATTATGTAATTTTGATGTATAAATGTATGAAATGAAGTAGTTGATTTTACGTATAATGATCATTATGATTATTAATTTTATCGATAATATTATTAGTTTTTAGATTTTGTCTCAACTAAAAAAGAACACGAAAAAGAATATATCGTTTGGACCACGTGTCAATTTAAAATAGAAATACCCATAGTATTCTTACGTTTTATTAGGGCTAGGTTAATAAAACAAACAAAGGCGGCAGAGAGTGAAAGGACCCAAGGATATTCAAAGGACAATAGAAAATGATATTTTTATGTAACAAATGCTCAATATCACTCGTTTTTACGTAAATATTAGAGCAAATGTTTAAAGGATCCGACAACACTGTTTCAATAGGGTCCGTGCAATATTTGGTGAGTCAGTTATTACCACGAACCAATGCCAATATATATTTAACAGTGACTGATTGACAATAGTGAAATGAAATTTTTAATCATGCGTTCAAATCAGACCGATAAACCACAAGACATTTGTTCCAATGTTAAAATAGACGCCAAAATATTACGGTCGACACTGAACCGCAAAACAATTTTAATGGAGCCATTAAAAAGTGATAGTAACAAATTACTTTTTATCTGCTAGCGTTTACTTGGTACAAATGTTGCGGCAATTTTAAGAACAGGAAATACCTACATACTTTGAAGCATCCTATTTCAAACCAAAACGTTAAATTAAAAAAAAAATAACGAGCGCAACGACTAAACAAGATTAAAAACATTTGTCTCAAAAATTGAAATATAGCTCTAACCCACCAAATATTCATACGAGCGTTGATGATGTAATCAAGTTGACATTCAAAGTGTGAGGTCCGGGGGAGCGATTCATTACAATTTGTTACCAAAACAGTGTGACGTGAAACAACCGCCCGCGATCCGTCATTAATTATTACGGGAGCCACTCGAAAGCGCCCCCCACGTTTAACGTGAAAAAAGTGGGCGCCACGAGAGCTGAGCGTGAACGTTCCGGTGGCGGGTTTTGCATTGCCCAGCGTCCGTCCTAACAAAACAATGTCGGTGTATAGAACGGTCTTTGTCGGCCGCGACTATTAGAACGAATTGCCGTACGTGCTCCGGGATGATTCTCTTTTACTCCTCTTTACTACCTTCAGTTCGCACATTCCTTTATTTGCTTTACACATCTCGTCCGCACTGACTACCGTTGGAATTCTAAATTGCTCCTTCGTTGAATGTACGCAAGCGATAGCCGCCCACTGTTCAAGTGTAATAGGTGCATTATTTCGGATCTGAATCATAGTATGAAAGATTTATTGAAGCAAAAATTACAAAAAATGAAAATAAAAAATAACAATGGTTTAAATGTCATGACGTAATTTTACAAAAAGTAAAAGACTACATTCTTTAAAACAATTGATTTGCAAATCTTTATTGTTATTGTTTGTTTTAAAAGGACAAAATTAAACAATAACATTTTAAGAATTCTTGGAGACACGTAATTAAAAAGTTATGCTGTTACGTTCCAAAGTAAAATGTTTTTAATAAATGCAATACTTTTATAGACAACTTTTCACTCAGGGTCTGAAAAATTTAACTTTTTTTTAAGCAATTAGTTATTGAATATAATTAATAAAGTTGTGTTTCAATAACGAAAAATAATGTCAACTTTAATTATATAATAGTAACAGTATTAGTTATTCTAAGATCTAGAAAATATATTACATAGATTTTCTTCCTAAAGCTGACTCATCTTGACAGAATAAACCACGAAGAGGGCCGACATGTACTTTTGTTATAAATATGTTGATTATAAAATTGATATCTATGACAATCAAACGCGTAAATCTGCTAGACAATTATTCAGTGTGGAAATTCTTTTAGAAATTGACTTTGGCAAATAAAACGTAAGGTAAAAATATACTATCAGTAGAACAACAGCTTTAGAAAAAGTCAGTTATCAAAGTTGAAAATAGAGCAAAAATAACATAGTCACGTTTTTGTGTCCCGCGGGATGACCAAAGTTTTTGGAAACGAAGCACCTGTGCTATTAAAGCATCAAACACTTTTGTTCTCATACAATAGGCAGCAAATTGCATCCATTATTTTCCACACCCTGCAAGAATAATAGGTAAATGACATATTGCGGTTAAGTTATATAGTAAAGCGTCGATAATCCGAACTGATTGGGGGCTTGGTGTTCGGATAATCGAACTGTTTTTAATTTAGAAACAAAACTAGAATAGGAAAAAAATTGCAAAGGTGTACGGTACATGATAAAGTAAATAAGACCGACACGTTAGAAACGGTAAAATAAATAATCAATGAAATTTATCAATTATGAAATAACAGTATAATATAATGCTCAATATAATTCATCATAAGCTGACAATAGTAATAAAAACAATCCGTTACACTGAATCGCTTCCATCACTTTGCAAAAACTAATGTGTAACATGTCTCTGTCACAAAGTCCTGGAAAAAAATTAAACGCCTCTCCCGGATTGTTCAGCTTATATATAAATTATACATTTTATGGCAATAACAATCGTTGATCTGTAATTATAATAAGGCACACCAGTCACGTTCGATGGATGTTTAGTTGAAGAATAAACATAAGATGCGTGATAAAGATACTTACACATACCAATTTTCTTAGTGAAATTATATTAACACGTATAGTCTAAAATACCTCACACTCCTTAACGGTACATGTGAAACTTTGTGTGTACATAGTATATTGAAAGCACAAAGTAGATGAAAAATAAAAAACTAGAAAACTATAAGATATAAGTATTTTTCTTTAAAATAATAAATTTAAACAGAATAAATGTAAAAGTAACAGAAATAGAAACAGGAGATAATTTCATCGCACAAGGACTTCAAGTTGGGTGCGGTACATGTTATTAAGCTTAATATCTGATATCAGATCAGTCAACTAGCTATAATTGCAACAAAATAGCTTAAGATCTGCGTTAGAAAATCTTAACGCCTCTAGTAGACTATAAAATTACAGGCTCGCAGTGCTTACTAACCAGGTAGCTTTTACTGGTTATAAGCTACTTAGTAAGGAGGTCATAATGAACCTAAACATTTCACCTTCCAATTTTTATCATCCGATTTTTAAAGTGCGTAATATTTTCCACTAACTATCTGGTTTCTTGCTTGCTACCATGACCTTAGTCAACCTTAACAACACACGGCTATTAAAGTTGTGCCAGAATATGCGCCAGCGCATAAAAACCATGTCGAATCGGGCACAATACGCGGTCTCGAACGCATTAATGATACTCCAAAAACAATAACTTTCTATTTACTTTAAAATTATTTATTAAATAATAATATTTGGATTTCTTTCTGTAATACGATAAAATAATTTTATTTATATCTATTAAACGCAATTATCATAGAAATATAGGCTATCTACCTTTAGCTTCTTTGAAGTTGATAATATTTTTTTTCTCGACTTTGAATGAAACAAATAAGATAAAATATCATTTTTTTTAAGAAAGGTTGAATAAATATTCATAGAAGCAGGATTATTTTGATCGATTACATTATGGAGAGATAAGAGACGAAACTATAGTAAACATTAATCTTACGTTGTAATGTGTCATAATAACAATCTATTAATTATTATTTAACAATATCATATCTGGAAAGTTGTGATAGGAAATAAAATTGATTATAAACATTAGATAGTAGACAACCCTAAAAAACTTAGTTTTACTTTACATAGCGTTATATCTTTTCATAACAGATAAAGATGTTATATCAGATACACAAATAATTATTAATTTAACGTACCATCGAAAAGTAAAAAATTAATTTACATTTAATAAACAATATAAAAATAATTTTTTGATATACCTTATACATAGAATAATTATAAAATAATTATTAAAAAACCGGACAAGCGCGAGTCAGGTTCGTCCTCCGAGGGTTCCATATAAATTTTGCCCCTGTTTAAAGCTATTATTTTTTAGAATTTAACTACAAATATATAGTTTTCAGAGTTTTTTCTGGGCTAGTACTAACTGTAGGTGCTAGCTGCCAAATTTCATAATTCTAGGTGAACTGTAAGTAGCTTTTTAATTTTGATTCCCTTTATAGTGTGTACATACGCGCTTTTTGCGATATAAATGGACATATCTTTCAATATACACATCTTCCGTAAATGTAGAAATACATTTTTTTCCGGAAATCAAAGGGCCGTAAACCTGAATATATGGTTTGAAGTCAACTTGATATCTCCAAGCGTTCCTGAGGCAAAGTTTCTTGACAAACAGACAGACAGAGAAACGGACGAACCATAAAGCGATCTTATGAGGGTTCCTTTTCCTTAAGAGATACGGAACCCTAAAACACTCATAGCTAACAATAAAATCGGACAATCGCACAAGCATCAAATCGATTAGTCGTAGCGTTATTTGTTTTCATAATCAGAAATCCACGCGTACTTGTTGTGGGAAGGAGTACAAACATGTTAAACTGTTAGTCACGGTGGCTGTTTTTGTGTACATTCGACGTTAACACATGCATTTAAAACCTCGCGCACCGGGCAGATCGTACACGTTTCTAATTAAAGCATCAAAGCGACGTAGCGTACATACGAGTACGTAGCGAACCTACCTACCCAGTAAAGTTATCCATGCAAATGACTGAAATTGTCCTTATAACAACGGGTGCGTGGCGTTATCTGGAATGCGTGTGATACGACCACGCAGCGCTGAATAAACGCCCCGTGAAGTCGTAAAAACGGGCCACGGTAACTCTAAAGGACGCCTATAAATTCTTTATTTTATGATGGCGAGCATATATTTAATTCTGAGAGCGTCCACGCTGTTTCCTTTTTGTCATATAAACTAAATTTATTGAAATTTTTTTAAAGAGCCGTCCGTCCGTCGATATCGACTAATAATAAAACATTACAAAATGTTGGAGGCGCTAATGATCTCTCGTAACGAGTAATCTTGTTGTAAATAAACCGTATATCAAAACTAAGTAGTCTGTGGACAGATATTTGATTGAAAAACGCTCGTTTCATATCAATCATCAGAAAATTACTTATATAAAACTTTATAAAATTCTATTTCAAATAATAAACATAAAATTTATTTATTATTTTCAATTTTCCATATATTTGTATTTACATTAGTTACAAAATTATATTTTTATGTTTACACGTTCGATTTGACTACGCGCACCGAGCACCTAATACTAACTAGAGAGTTCTAGAGAGCTAACACTAGTTTTAATGTTTTAATGAAGCAGGAAGCTATGAGTATGCCTATTAGTAATAACAGCTGTAATCAACATAAATATTCCTTTTTTATATTGGAAAAGTAGTAAAATCTTAAGTAATTACAGTGTAGACTGTTTTCACTTAGATGAACATATTAAAACTCTACTCCTTAAAATTTTACTCCTGATACAACAATATTATTTTATTACCTACCTATGCGTATTTCGAAACTAATTATGGCCTTGTATTAGCGCTAGTATTAGCATTAGCATACCAACTACATTAAAACGTAAGATTTATATATATTTTAATAGGTACTTACTAATGTAATTTTAATTTGAAATAGTTAAATTAACATTTATACTACACATATAAAGGTAATACCTTACAATTATGAAACAACTTAACTTTTAGTAGGTCCTTAATTATCCGGCTCTTTAATTATTAACATTCATACAATCAGGTTTAAAGCAATAGGTTAAAAATAAATTAATCCTAAAGCTAAGCTTTCCTCGGATTGGCTACGCTCGTGGGTTCAATCCCCGGGGAATATATATATTTTTTTTATTTTCTCGCTCTGGAAAGCAAGATAAACCGCGGCGTTAAGTTTCGCCACTCAAAAGCAATGCTTCGATAAATTCGGCGGAAAGTGGGCAACGAAGTGTAATAACACTACTAAGTTAATACTAAATACTTTAGGTAGGCACAGGGAAATCCCTGCCTAAAGTTAAAAAATACATTATTATATAAACCTATATTTAATAGTTTAATATGATAATACAAATATCGTTAAAAATGTATATATTGCAATGCCAAAATATTCACAAAGACTTATTCATTCCAGTGAAACGGTTCCGATCAAAGAATGATTTTTCTTAATAAAGCAAACTGTTAGTTCAGGTGCCGAGATTTAGAGTCAACATTTACAAAAGGTAAATGTCAGATATCATATTTCTATGGAAACATTGTGTTATGCAAGATCGAGTTTACTTAGGATGTGCAAAATTGAGCCGGTCATCATTCTTTAATCAGTGATTTTTATTTGCTATAATTTATACGTAAAAACATCTTTTGTCTATAACAGAGAAATTGATAAGGCATAACAAGCTTTTAAAATTCAAATGAACAACGATCAAACTATAAATGTCAAAATAATAAAATGACTATAAAAATCCTTTTAATAACATTTGCTGTTTTGTGTCAAATTTGTCAACGGGCCTGAATCTAAATTACATATTTAGTAGATAAGAGAACTATATTGGTATCAAGTGGCCCATTCACGAGATTTCTTAATTTTTATAGTGTTCAAATTTGAATGTTTTCATGGACAACGATAAAGAAATGTGAAGAACTCGGTTGTCATTCGTTTAAATGCGGCCAAGACTCGTAACCGCCCACATCAAGAGAGGCAGTGACGCCGCAAAACCGATACATGTGAAAATAGTTCATAAGAATAAACAAATATCTATTCAACTAGTTTTCATGTTCGTCGGAATGTATGTCATAAATATTGAATACCGATCGCATTTACTATACGATACTGTATTGAAGATTTGAGATTTAAGATTCGTAGCTGTCGGTTCTATGAACATGTCAACTTAGCATTATTATTGGTTATCTCATATTTAATGTATGCTTGTTTGTGTTACATTTAAGCCCGAGGGTAGTAATATTTATTCAATTCACAATCGGACAACCATGTTCTGGGTAAGTTGGAACTAAGTTCCAGTATGAATATTAATCTTTTGTATGAAAATGACTATTATGAATATTTTAGCATTTCGTTCGCAGGGGCACAAAGTGTGACTAAAAAACTGACTTATTGTGGGTTCGATCTCCACTCGAGGAGATGAAATATTTATTTATTTTTATATTTATAAATTGAGCTTTTGAAACTATAAATAAGTACAAATACCCCCACAAGTAGGTACATATACACGATGTTTGTTAATATTAACAAACACCAACGATACGCAACTGTGAATCACGATCCAAATACGCACGATAACAATCAAGTAAATCACAAAACTCGTTACTTTTTCAAACAGCACAATCAAGCAATTCCGATGAAATCATCTCATGACGAGTTGGGAATGGAATAAAATGTTTGCATCATTATTTCGTGTTTTCCTAAGAGCGGAGTAATCCCCGCTATAGGCCCATTGTAAGACATTCGACAAGTGATATAAATGGAAAATTATATGTAATACCAGAAAGGAGGCTTACATTATTAAAACTCTCGCAGCCAAACAAAGGAATTTATTTTATCTACTAATTAGAGAACGAGAAAAACGTGCAGTTAGCTTTTAATTCTAAAATCAGTAGTTTTCGTCTTTAATTCAAACATGCTTGACCTACTACTTTATTTAAAGAGCTTGTAATTTTTTAAATCTAAAGCTGGGTTTTGAATTAATTTTACGATTCCAGTTTTCTTTAAAGTATGTTCAAAGCCAGTAAAACAAATAAGACCTCGTTATACTTTAAAACTAGTAACAATAGAGCGATTGGTAGAGAATATATATTCCACCATTTTGTTTACTTTTTCAAATATCGAGCATCTCCAGAATATACCCCGGAATCGTCGAGGCATGTCGGCACGACCGGTGGCAGGTGCCGTCGGTCACGTGCAATTGCAACTAAAAGACAGAAACATTGCGAAGCTTCCGAAACGTTAACAACGTATATACAGTATGGTGAAAGAAATGTATTAGTAGTGATTTTAATTCCACCTTATAAAAAATACATTTTTAATTGTATTTTTTTAAAATAAATATTTAAAAAACTTTTTCTACAAAAAACTAGGAAGTATTTCAAAGAAAATAACAGTCAAAAAGATATTCACCTGTGTTTTACCATTTTTCTAAACTAGGAAAAAATAGGAACAATGACATGGACCTGGGATAAAAAATACAATATTATACAAATCTTCAAATATTAAAGATAATGTACGGTTACAGGCAGGCTTTAACAAAAAGTACATCTTTGTTCCCAAACCTTAGCTTCTCATCTCGCTAAATCCTTTTCCTTACAAATAATACGGGCGCTACCTATCCTCTAACAGGTTCGTTTGATGGTTGGATAACAAACAATACTAAACAATAGACAATAATCGTTGTTCGTTTATGGACTGTAATCCTGTTTTGTGGTAAGACGCAAACTTACTAATTATACTAAGGAATGTATCTTTAGGTAACTTAGAATGGAGAAAACAATGTTACCTTGAAATAAGGTAAAATATGTTTTCTATGTTTTAATTAATTTTTACTTTTTTAAGTGACAAGTTGTGAAGATGAATCATTTACAAAATAAATATTTATGTGATGTTTTTTTTACAATAAATGTGTAATAAATATTAAATTTGTGGTCCAGAAGCTAGAATAACATGTTCTTTATTATATGACTATGGTAACCAAGTAGCTTAGCCTAGAGTATGAGCTTATATTATTCTAATTTCATCTCCGTAAGATGAGGTTTTAACTTAATCTGGAATGTTCAGTAATTTGCTTATGTTCATACTAATATAATGATGCACAACACATGCAAATTTAAAATAATTACTTATCAGTTTAGTTATTTATTTCGTGAGTTACTGTTGCTGTTTTAAAATTGTAAACATACATACAAGTACAAATATATATTTTACCTTGACCTCTCTGTGCAGTGCGGCTTTATGTAAAGCGGGTTTTACTATCAGCATAGATATCAATAGACTATAAATGAAGAATAGTTAATCGACTACAAACTAAGTAATTTATAAGATAGCCGTGAGAAAGCAAAATTTAATGAGTAATTAAAAATACGAATAAAATAGTGACATGATCGAAATTCGATCACATTTTTCTGTGAAGCTTATAAATGGCTGTCACTAAAAGCAATAAAGTAAACGGTTGCTTTAAAACGTCTAGACTAAAGCTATTTAACTTTGTAGATTTCTTAGACTGAGCTAATTTGAACGAGATTTTAACAGTCAAGTAAAAACAGTAAATATTATACGTAAATAAAAACTGTTTTGCATATAAAAAATGACTCTTATGTCATTTGAGGCAACGTTGAGTTCCGCCTCTCTACATGCAATGCCTCGAAAAATTAGCGAAAAGTGAGGAACGGAAGTGTCTTCTTGGGAACGGAGTGTCTTAACCCTAATCTAAGGGACATAAGTTTTTTCTGATTTGATAATAAGATTATATGTTACATTTTACTTATTAGTGTAGAGTTGAGAAATTATTTGCCTGAAGATTATACTAATAAATATAAACGAGATAGTTGTTGATTATCCCACGAAACGTCAAGGAAATTTCTAGAATCGTCAACGAATTCATATTATATAGGAGTAATATTGAGTTATAATTTAAATTTTTAATTCTCAAAAAATAATATAATTATATAAAAAGTATTCTTAAGAATGTATAAATTAATATAGTACTTTTAATAGGCATCAATAACCAGTTTCAAGTATTAGGTTATATTTTTGGTACTTTAAAACAATATTTAATTTCATTATCTATCCTTTAACATAAAATTGACTAAAACGTATTATTTAAAAAGTATATAAATGATAAAAACAAGATTGTTCCTATAATATAGTGTTCGTTCCGAATACACTCAAGCCATTAATTATAACTTATCCGTGAAAGGTAAAAAACATACAAATCATGACCATAAATAACTATATGAATAGCACTTATATGATACATGACCAAAGATATATATTAATCGAATGTGTGAAAAGTATGACTCTATAAAAATATGGCGTTGACGTTACGGTAGTTGGCGGAGTCGACTCTATTAATCATATAGTTGACGCCTATTGGGTGTGGCTTCAATTTATTAATTTGTAAGGAATAGTTTATTGTGAATTATAAGTACAATGGTCGAGTGATTACATAAAATAATTTGTCTTACAATGAATATTATTGTATGATTATTTTATTGATGACATGTGATATACCTACTACTATTAATAACTATGTAATTTAAACACCGCAATCTTATTTTAATAAAAAAAGAATATATAATATGATGGCTACCTAGTATACCGTACCTAAAATGTAAAAATATAATATAAGTAAAATGAAATACCAGTATTTAATGCTTTCAATAAACGTTATAACATGGCAGTACTTACTGTACTCATATCAGCTTATTTATGACTACAAATGACCGGAAATTAAACAATTCAATAGAGATATACATTTTAAACGAAGCTAAATTAAATTAATTTACATATATCATTATATTATTAATGATATTCTGAGTGCAGGAGCTAATTGCGCCTAGATAGCACTTGCTACTGCTGCAGAGCCGGTTAATTATACCTGGTTGCAAAGTGGTTTACCAGCCAAGGTATTTATTACAGTCTAACTAAGGTTAATAGGTAATTCTATTATCATTAGCTGCATATTGGTAAATTTTAATATTTAAATCGATGAAAACCTTAGTAAGATTGTAACAAGCTTTGGAAAGGCTCTGTGGATGTAAGAGGGTTAGGTAAAAATAATATTCCGAAACGATAACTAGAATAAGAATAAAATCGTGCTTTACAAGTATAAAACATTAGCACGAGGCCAATGCACATGAATGCTTGTAATGAAATATTTCCTTTTCAAAGTAAGCGTGAATTGTTAAAACTGACCTAGTTCTCAAGCCACTGCTATAGCTATAAAATCCCTAATCTGTACTACTTTAAATTAAACTATTATTTTATTCTACTGCAGTTCCAAAAAAAATGCACATAAATTTTAATAAGTAAAAAAATAAAATAGAAATGTAAATATTTAAATATTTAACAGACAAGTCATCGTTAGGTTCGCGGCACCGCGAGCTGTCCGAAGAGAGATTCGATCGAATCTATCACAGTCACATGCCTAAAATAATACTCCATCAACATGAAACCACTATCCATCAAATAGTTACCTCTCTCAGAAGCAACGTCGTGCAATGGGACAGCGTCTGACTGTAAATGTTATGGTTGTGGGTTCGTTTCCTACTGTACGTATGATTATATTTAAATTATATTCATTTCTTCTGTTTTGGCGAAAGGCAAGACGCTATGTTGAATTCCACAAACGTCTCTAATTTGGGCGGAAGTACCTGCATGCCATATAGAGATTTTAAATATGTTGTAACATAAAAAAAACTTTTTTTTTTAATACTATACCAATCATATTTAATGAAGTATATTTTATGTACGGCAATGTAGGAAAATCCGTAAAGCTATAAACAAAGTTTCTTCTTACATGGGCATATTTGGCTTAAATCAAAGATTGTGGAGGCCATAGTGATACTGTCGTGCAACTGTAAAAGCGAAGGTTGTGTTTCGAATATTCGATATTTCGGGTATTTCCTGGGAATTAAAAATTAATTATTTCATTCATAACAAGGCAAAGCGCAGTGATGAGTTTCGCCTGCCATGCATTTACACTAGGTTTCCAGGTTCCCTTTGCCTATCCTGCTATGTACAGGATACAACCAGAACCCAAGAAAGGCAAAAACAAATCATAGAGTAAAGTCCACAGGTATTGGTTAACCCTTTACTATTGATAAATCAGTAGTAAATATAAAAATAGTGAATCTATAAATAATATTATATAAATCAATATATGGTATATTTTTTCATAAAATTGGTTATTATGTTTTCCTTTTCAATATAAGTTATTGTCTAATAAATTTGAATACAGAATAAATACATATGATAAACACGAGTTGTTATATATGGATGAAAAAGGACAACAACGGAGCCAATCGCGTCTCTCGAGTTTAAATTATTTATGTAAATTATTTCGACCGCTCAAAATTATATTTCAGCATCGACGTGATTAATGTAGACAGATTTTTCACTTGGCTTCTTTCTAACGAAACGATCAAACAAACGGCGCTGCGATTGGTAAGCACTCAGACGAATGTCTGCTGGGAATTCATTAGAATCTCTTCGGAAAAATAATAGCCCTGATTTTACAATATTGTTTGGCTGACAAATAGGATGTCATGGCAAAAAACGATTTTCTTTTTACTTATTAAGGAAGCTCAGCGCGTTCGTTATTGAACGCGATGTTAAATCCTATAAAGGCCCTTTTGGTCACGAAATTAGGGATGATGTGGTATCTAAATTCTAAAGGCACAAACAAAACACAATGCATTAAAATTCCTGAGGTTATGGGGCTTTCTTTAAATTAAGTGTAGGTATTATAATGAAAAATGTATGGACCGACCGTGATCCGAGACCTGTACTCAAGTGATATTTCCCACAGGGGCCGAGGGGCGCATGCGTTTAATGAAATCAAAAGGATTAAGAGCATCTGCCTGCTTGTTATTCAAATCGATTGGGAGCTCGTTTATCATTTTAAATAAGCTACTGCTTAGATAAATTCGGGGTGTGGTTCGTGTGCAACAAAGGAAGCGGTGTTCAGTAGCTCAATTAACAAACCAGTTGTATTATGAAATGAATAAAGGCAACTGACTTTGTGGTATGCTGGAATAAAACTTACTGACAAATTAGCTTTTAGATGACTAAGCGTCGTACTGACCTAGTTGACCCCTTACAAATTTTAAGTCAACTCTCTTTATTTCTTTAATGCCATTCAGTATATTGTGACTTATTTTGCAATATATGCATATTACGAAATCAATCATTTTGATTTTAAATACATATATTGTAACATAAAAAAAAAATTGTTATACTATACCAATCATATCTAATGAAACATACATAAATACTTGAGTTTTATTTTCAATATTAATCATCAAATGAGTCTAGGGACATCCGAGCTCGTGGTTTTCCAATGAAGAATTTACCTTAAAATTCACACGCACAACTCTTCACATAACTTGAGAAAATACTTGAGACATTGCGTGCGCCAATAATTATTTAGTAAAGTTTTTTACATTGCACCTATATAATATTAATTAATTTATATATTTTTACATACTCACTCTTGATAACAAAAGTATGGAAAACATTTCTCTTATCAACAAAGCACAAACATCGACTAGATAATGTTACAAATCACAGAGAATTGTCGAGGTGTATAGAAGATTGGGCACAGTCGTCCTGCCGAGTCAAACCTTTGATAATGTCTTTGAAGAAACGAAAGGGAAGAATAAATCTCGGTTAATTGGAACGCGTCGGTGCTTGCGACAACATAATGTGCACGTTTTGTTTGCTTCGTACTTCTTTACCGAGCTGATTGTAACAAATTAACAGGCTAATGACTATGGGAACTTTAATGTTGTTGAAGAGAAGGTATTGTCAGTCCAAGTTGAAGTGTAAGTTTGGAACTTGATGTTCCTAGAGGCTGTATTCCGAACATATTTATAATATAAAGTAAAGTGGGACATAAAACGAGACTTTATGTACTCATAAAGTAAAAATGTAAGACGTATAACTAAGCCCGTTAGGCCTTGTAAGCCTTCATACTTTATTACGTGGAGCTCGTTGAATATATAAATTTCTTCTTGTTTGTTTATTACATAAATTAATATATTGCGTCTTGGCGAAAACAGCCTCATATATAGTAAACATAAATTTGCATTATTGGTATTTAACTTTTCATAATATGAGATCCTTTTAATTTTCTAGAAGTCCCATGTAAATGATACATAGCATATGTTAATTTCAATCTGTATGTCGATTTTTTAAATATTGTTTTTTGAAAACCGTGTAATGCTACCTTTTGTACCGTAATCCAAAGTTACATAGATGGTACTTAGTTAAAATACAGCTATAAAGTAATTCAAACAAATTACAAAAACAAACCCGTACAATAATTAATTGTTATTATACAAAAAGAAATATTCACATTTATTTCCGAGACCCTTGGAGACCATATTGCAACACATACCAACTCCAACAAAAACAAAGCAGCATATGTTCGCATATGCTATGCTAATAAAAAAATATATTTACTAGCAACAAACGAAGTCGTGTTCCATATTGAAGGGTTGAGAAATCGATCAGATGATAAGATCCTAACGTATTGTACAAATAGTTTCACTTTAGTGCACCAACAAAAAAAGGCCGTTGTACACTCAGGACCGGCCATTGTTAAACGTTTTATTGTTGCTGGTGGTAGTATCGTTTGATTAATCTATTTTTCATTTAAATTAGACATCAAATAGATTGCAGGTGTAATTATTGTTACGCTAGTAACATAATGTAAACAATGGGAGTGTTATGTACTGACATTAGATAATTATGGGATTCGATAATTGCATAGTCATTGCTTATATCGTTGACATGCTAAATCTGATTAATTAAAAATATATAGTAATAAAATAATACAATAATAATTAATACTTTACACTGACTATTGTATTGTACATGACATTTGTTTTATTGAATAAACGCGAGCCCGTCGTGGCGCACAAGCGTGTAACTGTAACGTGACCGTTGTGGGTTCGATTCCCACTCGGGGAAATGAATTATTATTTATCAATATTTTCATTTTTTCGCTCTGGTACCGCTAAGTCGGATAAGTTATGCCGTTCAATACACTAGGTTCCCTAGGTCTACCCTACTATATGAGGGACGCAGCTGAAAAATAAAACGACGAAGCTTACATTGTAATAAACGTTATTTAAATCATACGAGTATGCGAAACGCGGCAGCAAAAAAAAAAACGGTCAATAGCTGTAGCTGGCGGCAAATCGCTCGGCAAACATTAGTTAAGCGCGCGTGAAATTGTCTATGTGACTCTGCGTCCTGCTACATATATTATGTAAACCCATTTTATTACGCGCAGGAAATCCCTCCCTGTGTAGATGAGCTTTAGAAGCCTTTAGATATAAATAATTAAATATTAATAAAAATATAATGTGAAGGTGCAGTATTATCTACGCCGTCTGGCCTCAGTTTACGTTTTGCAGATGAATCCACACGGCTGAGCAGCAGGAGCAGAGTTGTGTCTAAACGGACTATGCGTGCACACTACAGTGACTGTTTTCAACTATAAATAGTCGGTGAATTATATTATAAAGATAATATACGAGTATGATTGAGAGAAGACTATTTATGTTCAACTAAAAATAGTTGGTAAATTAATGTAATTTTACTTACTTGTTTATACACGCACAATACACGTAACACAACATACCTGAAATCAAAAGGCAATATTTATAGAAGCCATCATAAAATTATCAAATATGAGAGCCGGTTAAAAATTGATTTCTTACAACGATTAACCCTTGAAAAGGTTTTTATATTGCACTATTATTCCAAAATAACGCGTACCCTTTGTCCGAGATACGATAAAAACCGAATAGTATAAATGTTTAATTTCTATACCTGCATTTCACGGGTTATAAAAAACCTTATGAGCAGCAGGGGTGAGCCGATGGAATCGACATTCTGTTTTTATTCAATAACCGTACCGTTCGAGGAACGATTCGTATTACATAAGCTTTTGTTATTTTTAAATTGACTGAAACTCAACTCGATCGAATGCGGTGAAATTATTGTTACTTAAGAATATAGCAATTTATTTTTGCAGTTAGATTTTAACAATATATTATTTTAATTTATGAATTCTTTTGGAATTCCACAAGTTTAAAAATTGCAATTAATAATCAAACAGATTAAAACAAATATTTTAATCGTCGAGACGTAGTAGTGTCGTAGTGGCACAACCTGTAAAGGCGACGGAGACGTGTGTGTGACTGTAAAGGCGACGGTTATTTGTGGATTCGATTCCCACTATTCCAACCGGAGGAATGAATTTTCATTTAATTTTTTTTTTTACATTTTCTCACTCAAATTCTACCACTCTACATTTCGAGTCCAAATTTTTCGAGCCATAGCGTGTTTTAAAGTCTTAAGGAACCCATTAATAATAAAACTAAATAAAAAACAACACTATCACTTGTTATTTTGCAAAAATGCTCACTTAACTATGGATATTAAAAAAGTCGGCGACGCTAAAAGGGTATTCTAAGTCAAATACCAATTGCTTGTACGAAATCGAAGATTCTATTCAATTCTTTGTCGTAGCGATTTGATTAAAGTAAAGGACGCGATCACATGTGAAGCCGGCGGAAGTATCGCGTTTACAAACGAGCACCGCCTGCATTGTGACCAGAGCGAGGAGCGCCTCTGCTGGAAGGAAATCAGACTCCGGTATAAAGGCGGAGGCGGTGATCATCGAGCAGGTTAAATTGGAATACTTACCATCTGTATAGGAATAAATGGCGTATCGCGAGTCGCGTAAGATATGGGCGTGTAATGTCTCTTCATTCATTGTATGTAACCTTTTAAGTGGCTTTAAGGTGTTAAAATGAAAGCTTTGATGGAATCTCATATTACGTCATATTGAATTTCTAGTTTTGTATTTTTTTTCTTATTTGCATCAACGCAAAAAAACCCTTTCGTTTAATAATGTTAACATTTAATATTTAAAGAATTTACCACAAAATAAAAATTAAAATAGAAATAAAATATGATGCAAATAATAAGTCTCGAACCTAGAGTTATCATAATTGTCTGTAAAATTGATGTATTATGCTATAAAAATTGATTATATCATTAAGGTTGCCGCTCTTAACGATCAGAGAGCGGTGCATGCACAGCACACCTAGAGTTGAAACGCAGGCAATTAAACCTTTCAAACGAGTGTATAACAGGTATGTTTTAAGCATTGACACGGGCGAAGTGAGGTCCCGAGCAGCGCCGGTTCACGATGAGTTTTCGCGGCAGGAGACCTCGCGCCTAATTTCTTGGCGCGACGCAGTCTTGCGATTTATTTTAAATGAGATCCTTTGTCGCGCCCCCGCTGTGCTAACATCAATAATTTGCCACAGCGTAGATTAAAACTGATTAAGACGCAAAACTATTTGTGGTACTGTGGCCCAGTCGTTATAATGCATAATAAATTATGTCATTTATATATGGTCGGTTTCAAATAATTATATATTGACTATATTTTGTAACTAAATAAATTATTAAATAAAAATATTTTCTATGACAATTCACGTACATTGAGATATTTTTATATTTATGAATATCGACATTTTTTATAGTATTTGTATTGTATTTGTTGTACCTATAAAATGAGAATAACACTCTTACTTACTTTTAATATATATTTATGAAAGAATTAAACCCTATTTAGCGAAACCTTTGTCGGATTATTCACGAAATAATAATTTTATGAAAAGTTAATTTTTCTCCCGTTCGCGTTCATGTCAAGTTGGACAGAATTCATCATGGGTATATCACGCGGAATGGCCGTTCAGTTCAATATCCGCGCTGGCAGTAATTACCGCCGAGGATCGCTCCACAATCGGGGGGAACACTGTCAAACTTAATCGATTCTCGTTAAATACCTATGTATACAGTTTTAACAGACTAAGCTCACCCATAAACGTTAACGACCTACGACTTCCTTAACAAAATCCACTTCCATGCGTGACAACAATATTGTAACGTAGGAAGCGAGTAATTTCGCAGTGTACGTAGGTGGTGCGATTTGTTACCGCAAATCTTGCGAGAGATTTATTAATTTTCCTCGCTTCACTCTTCTCCTTTCTAGTGTGCAATGCGGACGTTGTAATAGCCATGTACGGACAGATGATGCAGATAGTGATGTATTGGATTACAATTATCATATCAACGTTTCGATCGGGCGGCTTTATAGAGACGATAAAACGAGCAGCTGAACCTTTGAAAATAAAACGACACCTTTAATGAGACGAGCCAGGTCAGAATGTGAGAATCGAATAGACGGGTAGCCTTATATCGCGTTTAAGGATCTTAAGGTTATTTTAAATTTTTCCTTTTCGTTTTGTTACGTATATTGTAGGCTTAATTATGTTAATGCCTATTTTGTTTAAGCTGTATCGATTTTCAGATAGCGGATACAAACGCATGGGTTATTTTAACAATGTAACGCTTTCTATTAAAAAAATACTTTATTTATAACTATTTTTTTCATTTAGCCAAGATAGCGGAGAAAGTTCAGTTCAGTTTTTAATTTCTTAATTTATGGCGGCGGAGAAAGTTCTCTGTGACATTAAAGTTCACACTTCACTTAGACAACGGTAAGAGTGAAATAACACTATTGAAAATAAACGTGAAGTGTCATAGACATTGGGCAAACATTGGTGTGGAGCAAAACCCTTGACCCCAGCTCCACAGCGCATGGGTGTCAAACTTTGTGGCGAGCAATTGACACCACGCAAGGCGTCCACGCGTGAGAATATTTGAACAAATAACCTCGTAGTTTATTCTAGCACCGGTAATGAATCATTTCGTTAACGGTCAACTTAACACTTGGAAATATCGAATACCTTTGAACGTACATTAACCTCAAAAGCGATTTACATAAAAAAGTCTAACTAGGTGCCGGGGAAGTAACAAAATCATAAATGGAACCAAAACTACATATCATATTTTCAACTATTCTATAAATAACTTGTTTCCATATTGGTATTTTATACAGTTCATCTAATGTAGTCGTCATTTGATATCTATGTCATATGATAAAAAATAATAGGTAATTTCTATGACACAGTCGTCAACTTTTAAAAATATGCAAGCGTTACCGAAACTATAACCGCTTAGATCAAATTACAGTGGATGTCGCGGATTCAAATACTACTAGTCCAGTCCAGTTTGGATAACAACCGTATAAGCAACGGTTATCTATTAATCATAGAAATATATGAAGCCGTCGCGTTGATCTTTTGTATATTTTGGGTTCGATTCCCACTCGGGGGAATGAAATATCTAATATTTTTCGCGCTCTGGTAACGCAAGCAAAATAGAAGTGTGATAAATAATTATAGGTATTGTGATAATTTAGAATAATAAAGTAATTAATTATGAGATATGAAATATATCTAAATAACTATATAAACTATTTATGGATAAGGAAGAAATATTACGACAAGGCAACACCCAATTAAGCTAAAATTTCCAAATTTGTTACTTCGTTAAAGCGGACACGAGTCGATCATTTTGCTCACTAATTGAACCACCTTCCTAGTTACAAAACAATAAGCTTTAGTTACTTAGAAAATTGTTATTCTAGAGATAATTATTATGATAAATAACTATTTAAGACAAAAATATTTAAGAAAGATTATTTTATTCAAGTTCAAATATATCTCTACTAAACGTCATTTAGCTTTTCAAAAAAGCTATGATTAAATCAGCTTCACTTTGTATCTCGCACACAGCAGGATAGGCAAAAGGAAACCTAATGTTAAGACACTCCGTTCCTCACTTTCCGCCGAATTCTGGAGGCATTGCGTGCGGAGCTCAACTCCGCGCTTTGGCTCGACACCAGAGCGAAGAAATTAGTTTTTCTGAAAGACTATTTCCTCGAGTGCAGATCGAACCCACAACCAGTCGAGTTTACGGTCACATTTTGTGCCCCTGCACCACGACTAATCTCAAGCTATGATTAAAATACATATGACAAAAAGTAAGTACATATAGTATCATCTTAAGCTATATAGTAATAATCAATACATTTTTATGTTCAGGGAAGTTATAAAGACTCCCGTAGCATGTCTTCAAAGGTCTTATTTTATTTTAAAATACATAAAATATTAATACACTATTCATAACAAGGTGTTAATTTGGCGCTATAACGGACTAAATGTCCCAGGTTTGACGACTCATAAAGAGACGTACCCCACACGGAGTTTGGTGCATGCCCCCATAAATTACACACGACATGCACATTATACATGCATCTACTACATTTACACTTACTTTGGTGAAGTTCAGTTTGAAACACGACGCGGTTGTCTACGATCGTTAAAATTACATAATTATTCATAATAACGAGAATCGACGGCGCGCAGCCTCAGATTTATGACAGATGGTAAATACCGGAATGGTAGTAAAATTTATTTACTTACTCAAATTTACTTCGTGTACCTATACTGTACGGTACCGATTCCGGCGTTTAATTATTTTATGTTTATCCATATATGTATATGTTTGCAAATCGTACAGACATACTACACATGTAAAGCTGGTGAAAATAATTAATTTAACGTCTATTGCTAATATACTAAAGGGCCCTAGAAATAACTAAATACGAATAAAAATCCGAACGAAATTTAACCGAACCTAAATAGATTAATATGAAAAAAAACGAAACAAGAAAAGCTAGAGGTATGTAGAGAGATGTGTTCAAGTGCTATAGCTTAAAAGTGATTCATAAAACGGGCAATTAAGATGTCATCGACACATTGAGATTTATAAGTAGCAATTATACGCGCCTAATCCTACATGAATATTGAACATCTAAGAGCTATAAACAGCTTTACAATTACACGGTGATGAGGAAATAACGGCCGTCGTCAATAAATAAACACTTGCTAAGGCAATTTCATTGGTTAAAATATTTCATATATGTATCTATACTACATTAAATATATAGTTAAAATGCGAATTCTGTATTATTTTAGTAATGGAAAACGGTTTAACTTTATGACATGTAGTTATTATAATATATTACATTTATGTATTATATTTAAATTATATAAATAAAGAGAGACCGAAGAGGAGAACTGAGGCCAGTGGTGGCGCAGAGGTACAAAGTGTGACTGTAACTGGTTGTGGGCTCGACTCCGCTCGAGGAAATAAAATATTCATTAAGCCCAACGTGGAGTTCGACATCTCCATACGTAATGCCTCCCAAATTCCGTGAAAAGTGAGGAACGGAGTGTCGTAACTCATATAAAATAATAAAAATAACTAGAAGTACGCATAATGATTATCATATCATTTCCTTATTTTCATATAGTTTTAACTGTACTCGTATATTTGTACTGAACTACTAAGAACTAATAATGTAAAACAATTAGTAGAAAGAAGGAAATGAATAGTTTACAAATTTGTTAAAACTTGCGCCTTAAATGGTACACATTACTTGACAGTAGAAATAATATAACGCTTGAAACTAGCGAGTAAGCATCAAATTTTTAACGCTCGCTGAACACAGCAATGACATCTTGCTAAGTGCCCTCTTGTTTGCTCCACAAATATTTGTAGAAATGCCAACTACACAGTTTTAACATACAAATAAATTATTATTAAATATTAATTGTATATACAAATTTCAACATGTTGTGAGTTAAGAATATTGATTAAAACCAATATCAACTAGCTTTATCGGTATATTTTCAATTTGTAACTTCACGTATTTGTTCGCAAACGATAGTTCCACAAAATAAGTTAATGTAAAGGCAAAGTTCAATTTAAGTTAGAAGAGCTATATAAAATGTTTCTCAGGTAAACACAGATAAAGGCCGCAAGTTATTTCCGCTCACTCCGCTGGATGTTCTGCTTACAATAAAACCGCATATACGAGTAGGTACAGATATCGTTCTGCGTCCCGTCTCCTCTCCGGGGATCCCGCAATAACGCTCAATTTTAGTGAAAACAACCATAACTCAAAGCAGTGCACTCTGTCGTCTGTGTTCCTTTCTTCCTAGCAATTTCTATTACCATATAGACGCGCTACTTTTCAATTCTTTTCCATTAAACTTGCCGCATCGCCGTGCGTTCCGCTGCCGACTACGTCTATTCTAAAAATACATTTATAAGACGCTCTTTACTCGACCGCTGCAGTCCCCTGCGACTGACATTCTATTGCGAATTTCAAAGTATATTTTCACATGAGGAAAAGTGCCTCCGGTCAATGAAGCTTCCGGTCCGCTCCGGATGCTGCGATCCATCCTTTGCAAGCTTCCTGCTTTAAAATTAAACAGTTGGTAATTGTGTTCTAAGTAGATAATTAGATTTTCATGATTACATTTTAATTATATCCTTTAATTAGGTTTAAAGTCTTGTTTATACGTTTTACAGTTACTACTGGCTTATGAACAAAAATATGTGCAAAAATATGTATGACCGACCTCCCAATTTGTCATAACAACTAAAATCCATAACCAAAACACCACCCAACAATGTGTATTGCTTTGTGTTTGACAAAACCGGCTGGGCATTCTTCTGTGAATAAAGACATCTTCATTGGTAGCCGTCGGGAATTATTTGTTATGTTTAACAAATAAATAAGATGGATTTTATAACACAATAGATCATTGCCGTGTCCCAAAACCGAACTTAACACAGGGATGCTGACAAAAATAAGTTTATCAAACGAGAGATGGGCTCGCGAGATAAATATTGGGAGCGTATTATTACCCCTTTCAGTCAATTCCTGTGAGACAAGTTTGAAAAAATATCAAGTGCATACACAGATAAAAGAGCCAGCTGTCTACCCATGAATTATTCCCATTCTTTAAATTTATGTAAAATATACTATTAGAATTTAGAATAATAATGAAGCAAGCACTTATATGCGAGATGCAAGCTATGTTCTTCTTTTTGATATCTATAATAATTTCAACGCAATTATTATTTAGGTATTATAAATAGAGTTAGGCACGCCTTTCTTTGCAATAATATTTATTACAAAGTATTTCATTGCCTAGTATCAGTCTTAGCAATTA
The DNA here is from genome assembly GCA_016802625.1 of Heliconius numata. NCBI lineage: Eukaryota > Metazoa > Arthropoda > Insecta > Lepidoptera > Nymphalidae > Heliconius > Heliconius numata. The sequence continues at coordinate 153,149 of JAEBDU010013503.1, read as the reverse complement.
TTATTACTAAAATAATAAAGAGTAGATATGCAGGTAAACTTTTTAACTTATAATAATAAATTAATTCTATATTATGCAGAGGCAACTTGCAAGTTCGAGCATGATCAAACTCACGATCCTTGCCCGTGATCAAAACTTATCGTAGTACAATATGTATTACCATAAAAGATTTACCGTACGACAACTCTTTTAGTTTACGTGGTATATGAATTCGTTTGTTCACGAAATTGCATACATTGTCATAACATTTGTTCTTGCATGTGCCCGACATGGAATGCTATTGTTTATTGCTTGGAAAAATAATCATTTCAATTTACAATATTAACTATATGTACAAATAAGTTTTTTTAAGGCCAGTCGTGGCGCAAGGACACAGGCGTACCACTGTAAGCGCGACAGGATGTGGATTCGATCCCTACTCGAGGAAAGGAAATATTTAACATTTTCATTCCTTAGCTCTTGCGTGCCATTCTGCCACTCAATACACAATGCTTCCAGAATTCAGTGGAAAATTGGGAGTGGAGTGTCTTAACACTAAGCTCTCTCTGCCTATTCAGTTACATGCAAAATACAACGTACAGCTCTAACATAACTCTACATAAAAATTCAATAACCTATCCAAAAGCAATCAATAAAACGACAAGAAGGACATTTAATATTTTCATACATCCCACTATATCAATTTCACACCTCTGATAAATGATAATTATACAAAATTTAAAACTTAAAATAAAAGGAGCATATCAATATTTCATAAGATCAATTAGCAACGGGCGCGATAATCGCGGACGACGTAAGTAGGCTCGCGAGGCACGCATCATTTGCCGCCCGTCCACCGCGATTAACTCCCGCACACTGACACGGGTGGGTGACCGACTGTAATTACAAATTGAGGATCGTATACGGTTACCATCATAGTTTAGCTAAAATAAAATATAGAATATTTTTGAAAGTGTGTAAAATATATAATGTATTTTTAGAAAAAAAAAACTCGTTAAGATAACGAATTAATTATATTTGTAACGAGATTTATCTCATGTCAAGATGTTATGATATTTATTTATTTATGTATACATATATTTTATTTACATTTGTAATATTATTATTAGCATCTCCTGGTTAGTTAGCTGTATCCTGCACAAAGCAGGGTAGACGGAGGGGAAACTGGGAACCTAGTACTAAGAAACTGTTCCCATTAAACATTCCGTTCCCTACTTTTCGCCGAATTTTGTAGGCATTGCTGTCTAGGGGCAGAATTCAATGCCGCGCTTTGCTTTCGTTATTAAATATTTAATTTCTTATAATTGAAATCGAACCCACAACCTGTCGTGTCTACAATCACACGCTTGTACCCCTGCGCCACGAATGGCCTTAAATCTCCAATTTCTAACTATGCTTAAAAATATTTAATATTATATAAGTATTACAATACGTCAAAAATCTTATTAAAATGCATTTCAACCTTCAACAGCGATGCTTGATTGTATTCGGCGCTACGGTCTCCCGCGTCGTATAACTTGAAAATATGTCGGACATTTAATTTTGTCTTTTTATATTCAAGGACATATTGTATTAGATAAAGGATGAGCCGTAATAGCGCCGCGTCATCTACGTTAGTAATGCACCTCCTGGCGGGGCGTCACCCTTAGCGTGAAAGAAACGCATTTTATTACGATACAGAGTCCTTAAAAAAGTAAATATTAATAAATTTAAAAGAGACGCTCACGGTTCGGTCTCTCAAATATATTTATTCAAATAAGTCGCAATCAACCCGACCGTAAAAACACGCAGAGGGTTGAAGGGCCAGCAGTTTTATTAATATTAAACGAACGCTTCAGTTGACACAAATTGGCGATAAGCGAAAGGAGTAACTCGTAAATTTGTATATTTCTCCCGTAATTTAATATTTGAATGTTTGCTAAGCAAGATAAGAAATATAATAGTCAACACTGACCAAAGCAACTGTTGGTAAATATAAAGAGGAACAGAATAAATAAATTATATCAATGGCAACTATAAATGATTCAGTGTGAGAAGCAATCAAACGTGGTTTGGTCGAAGTTGCGTTTCGCCAATATTATTATCGCTATGAAACAATAGCTAATAGCTGGTTTGAGCACGCGAAGTAATTTCATGTTGGTTGAAATAATGCCGCAGTTAAAGTTTCGTCGACCTTATTTAAAAGGAGGTGACCGGTTGATAAAAAGTGTTTGTATTAAAAAAATATATGCAATCCATTTCGCTAGTATCTGCTAGTGCAATATCGTGGTACATAAATTGGTCTCCGAGTTAAGCTTTTTGGTGCAATTTCATTTAATTCATTGCCCAGTTTTTAAACGTAATATACAAACCGAGAATCTCAACTACCAAAGTGCGGTGACCGTTAAGAACATAATTTTCATTGTTAGCGACATTCTCCTTTAACTGCTACCATTCCAACGGATACTCGGCCTCGACGACTAAAGCACTTAATTAAGGGCAATTTATATTAACAGGTCCACTACCCGGGACGCTAAATAATTATCAACGATAAACGTCTTTGGGTATGTAAAAGTAAACATACAAACATTGTATTATAGGAATTTTGTAGTTTAAAAACGCCCACACAAATTAAATTGCACCGAAATAAAATATAATGTATATGGAGTGAACACATGTAGAGCAAGTTTCAACCCGTTTCCAACATTTCTCACCCAATTTAATGGAGGCCGGGTGCAATGTTGTCGTTGGTAGATAACTATCTAATAAAAAGTTTCCCGACATCGTAGTAACTTCAACCAACAACTAATGTGAGCTATTCGAGTGTCGCTCTAGTGGCACTTACACGAGTGAGTCGACGGGAATGGAATGTCCACTATAGACCACTTTATAAAACCATACAACAATAGAAATTAAATTTAATATATCGCTGTAACAATCATTAGAATTAAATTAACTATTATTCTATTTGTCAATAAATCGTACGTGGTTAACAAATTGATTTATTTTTTTACGCTATAGTATGTACGTATAGCACTTTAGTTATATTAATAAGTGTGAGGTGTTTCACCTCAGCGAGGAGTGCGCGGGCGTCGGAGCCCCGCTGTGCGCAGTGCCTCAGGAATCTGCAGTTTAATTTATCGCAAACAATCGCATTACCATATCACTAACGTAATGCGGCCGAATCCATGTATCCGCCTTAAATGGTTTTTCGAGTCCTTTGTTGTCCAAATTTATGAACACTGTATATACAGTTTCGTTTTACCAGTATTATTTGTTTAAATGTGTAAAACAAGATAATGAAGCATTTTTACACAAACATTTGGTTCTGTGTGTTCGGTAGAAAAAATGTTAAATGTACTGAAATAATTCTTATTTTTCCGTAGTAGGCTTCATTGAAACCTGATGAGCATGATGATTTAAAGATGATATATGGATGTGAGAAAATGTAATATTTGGTATTTTCCTAGCTCTGATGACGAAGCAAAGCGCGGCGATGAGTTCCGCCACTCAACACACAATGCCTCCAAAATTCAGCAAAACATGGGTGTTAATGGGAACGGAATGTTTTAACACTAAGTTTCCAGGTTCCATCTGCCAAGCTGTTGTTTGCCAGATACAGCCTGAAGCTGAAAAAATAACTGGTGTCTTAGATACAATTAATATGTTTTAATTTACAATTTATTATGATATTTTATTATATATACTACTATGTACTACTTTATCATATGTATGTAATCTTCTAAAAGACTTTATAGAAGTAGAAAAAGAAAATATATATTTATAGAAAAATAAACCGTATCTCATGTTACCTATAATGGCCTACTTTTCATAAATATTAAAGCAAGAGGCCATCATTTTAATGTATTATTCAAATCAAGCCTCAACAAAGGGCTCCTATAGTTGAGTATAGCTGAGGTCGAGTTTCAAAGCAACTATCATAGCCCATAAGTAACACAATACTCTTTACTGGGAGTGGTTGAACAAAATCTATATGGCTAATTGTATAAAATAACCAGTTTAACATATTTTAATATTATATATAAAGACCCTTGTAAGCTATTTATTTGATCTAACAAATGTAGATATGAAAGGGTTATAAATTATAATTAAAAACCATAAGACTATTATAATTTTTTTTAAATTATGAAACTAATTTTAGAATACATTTATTACCTTTGTTCGATCTACAAACATCAAGAAAACCGTAAACAGTTCGATATGTTCAAGAAAACATTCATGCAAAAAATAACAACTACAAGAAATACAATTTTCACACAATGCTACAAACATGCGAATAAATAATACAACATAATATAACACGGGCCCCCGTTAGTAGGTAACGCCAATTGTAATATTTTGACCGCTAACAACCGTGCTTACTTCATTATGTAGGGATTAAAATTTTTACTCTGGCAGCATTGTTAAACGTTAAATCTGGTACGAAATATGCCCACTGAATAACATATGGCTACAAAGAATAACACCATTCAAACTTGAGTCCTGATTGACGCGAGATCCTAGTAACGTGAATATTAGTTGGTTTCCATTTATATTATGTTTTTTTTGTGCGTTACTTTTATTGGTCTATTGTTAAGCTTCTGTCAGCCGCAGCGATACAAGAAACTTCTAATTGAGTAACACAATGAACAACTTTTTAACACTTAATGTAAAATTTTTTACTCGAAGAAATATAATTGATTGTTGAATAAAAAAGTCACATTTATATTAAGAAAACCATATTGCTGTCAGCATTGTTTGAAATAGGCATAGTAAATGCAATGGTCTGGTATTATTGCTACGATAAATATGACGCAATGCCTCCACAATTCGGTGAGAAATGGGGAACGGAAGTGTCTTAATGGGAACGGAGTGTCTTAACGCTAGGTTCTCAGGTTCCCTCTGCCTATCTTGCCATGTCTGAAGCAAAGTAGCTGACACTGCAGTAAAGAGCCACCATGTAAATTATTTCGCTGGGTTACATAAATTATCGGGCCCAGGCCGCCATAAAATATCTACCAACACTGGAAATTTTATAAGAGAAGAATACGTTGCCGTATTTTATTAAAGCACAGTCTGTTTGTATTCGGGTATAAAAGTATTATATTAATCTTTAACGGTGTGCGTCTTCGGTATACATACATATTTATGTGGTCGTTCGATAAGCGCGCCAGTTGGCCACGATGAATCTTAGCAAATTTTATCTCTAAAGCAAATAGTAGTACTATGCAAACAAATATTATTCATTTCTTCGCTCTGGTGTAGAGCCGGAGCACGGCGTTGAGTTCCATTTCTGAACACGCAAAGCCTCCAGAATTCTGCGGAAAGTGGGGGGCGAAGAATCTTAACACTAGACTCCCTGCGGGTTAAAGCGTAAAGTGAAATATATATATCATAATGCAATATAAATCAGAACAATAATGTGGTTGTAATCTATACTAATATAATAAAACGGAAGAGTTTGTTTGTTTGTTTGTTTGAACGCTAAGATCTCTGGATCTACTGGACCGATTTACTTTGTTTTTGTTTTGTATGAAAGCTTTATTCTCCAGAAGTGCTATAGGCTATATAACATTACATTACACATATATACTAATAAATTAAAATACTTTCTAATTTGACATGCAATTTATTCTGCCATGTTAATAACAACCGTCGTCGCGACGCGACCGCGTTCGTTACCGCGGCATTTTGATATTCATCCTTATGAAAATAAATATAATAGTCACTTTTAACATTTCAATTAGATTCAAATTATAGTTTACTGTATAACATTCTAATAAATAATTAAGGAGATGTCACTGATTCGTAATGACCTAGCCTACGGGCGGCATAGTATGAGTATGACCGACGCGAAAATATTCTTATAGTTCAAGCAGGCGTAGCTGCGTCCGAGTCCACTAGTCTTTTATAGTTCTACAAATGCAATTCAACGTCATTATTAATTTCAGCCCCGCACAAGATAAGATATTGGAAGAATTTAATCAACAACAATAGCAGCTCGTATAGCAATATATCAGGACACTCATTGACAGAACAAATTAGAAGAGTATCGAGTGCGAACATAACAAAGGCTGCAATTGAAATTTCTAAGATGCCTGTAACATTTTTCTTGGCGGTATCACGTACCGCCCGACGGGGGATGCCTCGGAACTTTGTACGAAATTCTACACAATAACGTTCTTCCGTTTATAATTGTACCGCGAATGCTGTATAAGTTGGTACGTGACGCACAATCGGAATGTCCGATAACACTGGATAACAAATTATACAAAATTGTGCAAGGAATTCCTATTACATTGTGGCGTCATGTTTATCACCGTACAAATTCCTGTTTTGAATTTATAAGAATATCATCATGGAATATGCAAATAAATATACGTTTATTCTACTTCTATTAAGAGTTTGCTTTACTGAAATTAAGAAAATTATTTATCAAACTATTTCCTATATTAAACTATCTATTTAGAAAGATTTCATCAAAACTGAGCAAATAAAAATCATAATATTTTTTTACTTCATAAAAAATCTAAAATTACATAGAAAAAAACATGTAAATATATTAGACATTGCTATTAAATCGGGGCACGTACACGATCATAAGTCACTTCCACAATGAAAACATTGTTCATAATATAATAAAGAGTGAAACAAAAAAACCCAATCGTATGCCGATTACTATTAGATGTGTTTAGTGAGCGAGCCGTTCAATCAATCATACGTCATTAGTCAGCGCCTACGATCGCCATTCAACGTAGACAATGCGAATAGTACCGACGACTCGTCAAAGAAAATTGCCAGAGTCAGTTACGTGCTTTAATATTGACAGGTTACAGTTATTATTTCTTAATTTTTATATAGAGATAGACGCAGCTATGGATATAATTGTAATGTTTATTGACTTGTGCTTTACGCAAACTTGATACTTTAATATTTAAACCAATGTATTGGGTGTAAAATATTAAGACTATTTGTTACAACTATTCTTACAGAAAATTGCACAAAAATATAAATATAAATACCAAGAAATAATCAGCAAGATCCATAACTTCTGACATTGAATAGTGTTCAATTAGCAGATGCCATACTCGTATATCGTGAGGTACCTACGCGGAGCAGATGCGGCCGATTGTTGGCGAATAACAAAGTGAGCCGGGCACCGCGACAGTTTCTAATTGTGCCGCGACAGTGCGTAATCTAACCGGTCCTATTGGTTGGCACGTTGCAACCCTGGCTATGAATATCAACGAGCATGGAGTTAAAATGTTTATATTTTCCTCATTTATCTATATTAAATATTTACAGCAAAAAAATTCTTAAGTACAAAATACGTAATTTTAAATTGAAAATCAGATCAATTATTTTTAGCGATAATTGTATAATCTTTAAAGACCTTTCTTGTATTGTTCTTCATTTAAAATTGTAAACGTAAATTTTGTGAATCTCATAAACCTTTTAAACTTAATTATGTGTAAAGATATTTCCGAATGCAATAAAAATGATATCACCACTCTATTCATCCCTTGCTCCACCGACACCCCGTAGGTTGCCAGGTGTCGGGGCACTCGAATAAGCTCGAGTTGACTCTCGCGCGCCAAATTGCCCGTGTTGCGATCTGATGCACTACTATGGGTTCTTTAGTCGCTTGGAAAATCATTTCAACTTAACGCTTTATGCTCAACTACTTTTTATATAAAGAAAACAGTTTTGAAGAATGTGTAGTAATAGAACAGCACCTTACCTTATGTGACGAAACTATCGTCGGCTTAGAGTGTAAACCTGCTAAAAGCCTATTAAGCAAATTATCGGGAGAGACAAAAAAGGTCTTTTAAAAACTATGATTATAATTGATATGAAAAAGGTTTTTACAATTTCGAAAATTCATTTAAATCTCTACCGACTTAAAATAAAAGTTAACTTTATATTTTTTAACACTTGCGAACAGATATAGCAGGTTTACATCATCATTGCGATATTAAAATGTTCATTACCTGCAACAAAAAAAATAATTTGTTTTAAAAATCTTAATATTACGATGGTCATTTTTTATGTTAGTCATTTTATATACATGGTCTCTTTGGCAGGATGTTAATTAGAAATTTACGTGGGAATTTATTAATAGGTCGGCCGTGTATCCGATTAGATAACAAACTAGTTCATTACTCGCGTTGGATAAAGGTTCGTACGTGAATCGAGTACTATTCGGCGTTGGTGCCTTTGTTTTAGGGTCGAAATCGTAGTTTAAGTTTGTCCAGGATCCCCGCAATGTAGGCATGATGAGGCAGTAGCAAACAATACCAGGCTTCGCTCGGGGGCGGGTTTGACGCGCAGTTGAGGAATGATCAGCCGCGTGGAAATGACGACTTAATGGATTATACATGTCGGCCGACATCGAGATAAGTGTCACCCGCGTATCGGCCCTGTCGCCGGAGATTAGGAACCAAAATTACAAAAATTAATAACATAATGAAAATCTACTACGGAATCGTTTTACGCTTGATGAACTCACGCGATAGTACAAAATAAGAAATGACTCTTTACTTATCTGCTATTGCATATTTTATCTATGTGACGTAGTTTTATTGAAAATATATTAGACACTAATTGTCACACTGTGACTCATTGTACGAATCATATTTATACTGTATTTAATATTAAAAAGAATATTAATTAATTCGACGACATAATTACGATTATCAAATACCTGTCAAAACATGACCTTCAATTTCGTAAAATAAATTTAACTTAGTGTTTTACTAATACATTTGTATTTTTTACAATACTAAGTTGATATTCATATAAAAGTTCAATAAATTGCTTTAATAAAATACAAATCTACAACAAAGTAGTAAAAATAATATACAGGTAAGTAGGTGTGAACATAATTTTCCGCATCGTACGAAACAATAAGTCTTTGTTGAAGCGCTGAGAATTCGTGTATGAATCAAGAAGGCAAGTGACCCACATCACACGGGCCCACGCGCTGTCCTACCTTACGGACAGTTGCGTGACGACTTGGAGCATCGTAAATTGAATACAGACACTCTATAACGAGCTATGGATAACAGCCATCTAACATACGTTAAACAGCCTACAATAACCCACGATTTACCGGCAATCTATTCTTTTATAAAATACAAGCAACGCCTATCCACTTACGACAAAAAGTCAAAAGATCACCCGCTGGTCTTTTGTGGTGTCACAACTTGGTCGAAAAAACGATTCACGGCTCCCCGTGATATATGGACTCAAGCTGTACCTCAATTCCAGTTATACCGTCTGCTATGTATGCTTAACAGGAACGATAATTTAAAATCTTTTGCAAGCCCTTAAATAACATTAATCATGTAAGTACAAGTATACTTATTATTCATTCATATTGCAGCTACTAGCCTTATAAAATAAAAAAAACAGTTACAACAGACAAGTAATTAGACATTGTATTTATTCATTATAGATATATCTAGCTATAGAAATAGACAAAAATAATTATAATATAAATGTGCCAATATATAAATAATAATTATTAAAAAAGAACAGATTATAGTACATGCAATTTAAGTTAAATTTGAGATTATTTGATATATGAATCAACCATGTGAAATGTAATTTGATATAAATCCGAGCGGCAATTAGTTTAATAAAATGTTTTCAGCAAATTGGTACCTTCCCAAAGCATACTGTTTAGATGTTTAATTTGATTACGGGTTACAAGTAGAGCGATGAGAAATTATATTAAAACCGTTTAAGTTAAATAAAGGGCGATGCAGATTCTCAGAAAGTGCAATTATTTTTTTACACAAATAAAATGTTTGATGGTTTATTTTATTGGATATAAAATATTATTTATTTATAAGTAAATCTATATACACTTATATCTAAATTGAGTCTTGCGTGTAGTAATGATGATTATAGTACTCAGTAGTACATTTCATTAATATAATCTAATAAATTTTTTTATTTAATTAAGACAACAGCATCTAATGTTGAAACATTCGCAATATTATATAGACGAGCTGCTTTTAAGAATACAAGCGGCGACCTCGGCAATGGTCTAGCGCACTACCTGGGCAGCTGTCTCAAACCCCCACCCAGCATTGTGAGCTTACCCCGCAACCATTCCTGTCCCGCTCACACCTAAGCATCAAACGTATTGAGCGTCATAAAAAGCGGTTTCATTTACTAGTGTAGCGTGTATTTGTGTAAATGTGTGCGTCCAATGTACTTTTATGTTACGAAGCTTCGTAAAGTAGTAGAGCTAAAGGTAAAGCTCTATAGGAGGCGGTTAGAACGTTTCAGCCCCGGGCGTCGATTTACCTGTTGGAACGCGTGAACCGGCACGGCCTTGTGCGCGAGCGCAGCGCAGGTTTGACTCTGAGTTAGTTCCACCCCAGACTCCGGCGCGAGCGAACGTGTTACGATACTCGCGTCGAGTTGCAAACACGATCTTGTGCAATTAATGCTTACGCGGAATAAGAGTTGAGTGGCCGACTAAACGCGTGCGCTCCTTAAGATTTACTAAGTCGATAATGCTATTAAGTGCAAATATAGTGTTCAATTATAAATAAAACTATGCAAAAGTTATAGTGAAGTTAAGTGAAAGGAGAACGATGTGTTCTATGTGGCTTACGAGCGCTTTATTAGCGCTTAGCACTGTTCTACCAGTGTGGAGCGCGTCTTTGTCGGCAACGACGGGAACGCGATATCAAGCTCCCGATGAATGCCGTTGGAATAATGAAGATGAACAATCTGGAGTCACGTTACTGTGTCGATTAAGGACTATAAATAGTGAATTAGAAAATACAAATTTTAGTGCTATTCAACCACATCTTACTGTGCGACTACGACTCGAATGTAGCGATGCTCTTTTCTTCCAAAGCTCTCTTGCCCCGGGAAGTTTTCGACAACTTATAGAATTGAGAGAACTTACAATTGAATATTGCAAAATTGGAAATCTGTCAGATGGTGCTTTCACAGGTCTCCGAGAACTTAGGAACTTGACTATACGAACTCATAACACCGATTGGTCTACAATGTCATTAGAAGTTACGCCTACTGCATTTTCAAGGGATGTGCAAAATCTTGAACGCCTTGACCTTAGTGAGAATAATATGTTATCTTTTCCTGAAGGAGCTCTATGTTCCTTAAGAAATTTGGGATATCTAAATATGACAGGCAATAGAATGAGAGATGTTACCCATTTTCAATTTTCATCAGCTCATCGACATCCGACAGAAAAATGTGGTGATAATTTATTAATTTTGGATTTATCTAGAAATCTCATCGACACTATACCGCCAGGCCTCCTCTCAGGTTTAAGACGGTTACAAAAGTTATATTTACAAGGAAATGGATTGAATTCAGTAGCCGATAGAGCCTTAGAGGGTCTCATATCATTGACAACCGTTAGATTCTCTGATAATCAACTAACAAGCTTACCACCTGAACTGTTTAGTGATACTAAAGAGTTAAAGGAAATATATTTTAATAACAACACAATTACTGTTTTAGCTCCGGGTTTATTTAGTGATTTAGTGCAATTACTCGTATTGGACTTATCTTACAATGAATTGACATCTGATTGGATTAATACGTCTACATTCTATGGACTAAAACGACTCATGTTTTTAGATTTCTCTCACAATAGAGTTTCTAAGCTTGAAATAGCATTGTTTAGAGACTTAAATAGTTTGCAAATATTAAAAATGCAAGATAATTATATTGAACACATACCAGAAAACGTTTTTAGTACTCTTGGAAATTTACACACCTTGATATTATCTAATAATAGACTTACAAATATTGAAAGCTTTGCCTTTATTGGACTCCCAGGTTTATCTGTTCTATCCATTGACAGTAATCTTATCTCAAAAATACATCCGCATGCTTTACGTAATTGCACTTCATTACAAGATCTACATTTAAATGGGAATAGATTAGATGAGGTGCCTATGGCCTTGAGAGAAATACCACAGTTAAAATCTCTTGATTTGGGAGAGAATCTGCTAGTCAGCATTGAAAATGCTTCTTTTATGGCAATGCAACAGATGTACGGTTTGAGATTAACAGAAAATAATATTGGAAATATTAGCAAAGGCGTTTTTGATAAGATGAAATCTTTAAAAATTTTAAATTTATCAAGAAATAAGATTCATAAAATTGAAGCTGGTGCCTTTGACGGAAATATAAATTTACAAGCAATACGATTAGACGGTAATTACTTGGCCGATATAGATGGACTTTTTGCCAAGTTACCAAATTTAGTATGGCTAAATATTTCCGATAATCGTTTAAAATTGTTCGATTACGCTATGATTCCAACTGGATTGCAATGGCTGGACATTCACGCTAACAGAATTGCTGAACTTGGGAATTACTTTGAAATTGAATCGCAGTTATCGCTTAGCACTTTCGACGCTAGCTCTAATAGGTTAACTGAAATAACGGGAAGCGCTATACCAAATTCCGTGGAAATGTTATATTTGAATGACAATTTAATATCAAAAGTACAATCTTATACTTTCTTTAAAAAACCAAATCTAACAAGAGTTGACCTATATGGTAATAAGATAACTAGCCTAGACCCGAACTCTCTAAGAATATCCGCCGTTCCGCAAGACAAATCAGTGCCTGAGTTTTTCATAGGGGGTAATCCTTTAGAATGCGACTGTACAATGGAATGGTTGCAAAAAATAAATACTGGAAATCGAGCTAGAACCCAACCTAAGCTAATGGACTTGGATAGTATATATTGCAAATTACTTTACAATCGAGGCAACGCTTATGTGCCTTTGGTGGAAGCCGCATCCCATCAGTTTTTGTGCAAATACGAGTTTCATTGTTTTGCACTTTGTCACTGTTGTGATTTCGACGCATGCGATTGTAAAATGACATGCCCGAATAATTGTACTTGTTACCATGACCAATCTTGGTCGGCGAATGTCGTAGAGTGCTCTAACTCTGGATATGTCAACACATTACCCGAAAGAATACCTATGGAAGCTACACAGTTATATTTAGACGGAAATGACATAAAAATGCTCCCAAGTCACGCCTTCATTGGAAGAAAAAGATTAAAAATATTATATTTAAACTCATCGAACATAGAAACCATTCATAATAGAACATTTAATGGTTTAAAAGAGTTAGAAGTGTTGCACCTTGACCATAACAATTTAATAACAATAGAAGGACAGGAATTTAACGGTTTGGACAATCTACGTGAATTATATGTAAATAATAACAAAATAAAAACAATCGGAAAGGAAATGTTTAATCATATGCCAAGGTTAAAAATATTACATCTTGATCACAACGCGTTAGTAACATTATCAATATGGCAAATTAATCCAGCTGTAACTGCAATTACTTTATCATATAATCCTTGGTCATGTGATTGTGAATTCACTGAAATGTTTCGAGAATGGACAAAGCGTGTGAACACAGTGACGGACGCATCTTCTATAAAATGTGTATATTCTAAAAACAATTCAACCGACGTAGCAATTTACAATGAAAGTATGTTTGAAGACTCAAGATATGGCTTTAAAATAATTGAAGAAAACGGAACAATATGTACCGGATTACCAAGTATAAATAACAGTATAAACGGAAATTTGACCTCTACAAAAACTGTTATAAACGATGAAGAAACTAATTACGTTTTTGTCATTATTGTCACACTCATTGCATTCATTGTATTGGTTTTTATACCAATAATAATGTGCAAATATGGCCATGACATTAGAGTGCGAATTTATGCTTGGTGCGGCGTTAAGTTGTGTTCTAAAGAAGATGAAGACCATGATGAGCGTGAAAAGCTATATGACGTCTTCGTAAGTTATAGCTCCAAAGACGAGCAATGGGTCACCGACGCCCTAGCACCCGTTCTGGAAGACGCGAATCCTCCATACAAACTTTATTTACACTATCGTGATCTTCCTGTTGGTGGATACGTAACCGATAACATAACAAAAGCAATGGAATCTTCGCGTCGTACAATAATGGTGCTTAGTGAGAACTTCATCAAGTCTGAGTGGTCAGGGTTTGAATTACAAGTGTTAAGAGACAGACGTAAGAAATTAATAGTGATATTACTAGGTGAAGTGCCTCAAAAAGAACTAAATCCGGAAGTAAAATTGTACTTAAAAGCAAATAAATATTTGTGTTCTAGTGATAAACTTTTCTGGGAAAAACTTAAATATGCTCTGCCTAAAGTTTACGAAAAACCGAGAAATCGTGGAATGCCAAGTCCCAGGGCGGATGCTGTCCCAATGCATAGAAATCACCACCCTAGAAGTCACTTAGGGGCTCTACCGCCACCGCCAGTTCACGGAGCTCACCCTGTATTACCACCCCATCCATCGTTAGGGTCCCATCAAATTCCACCCCGGGGTTCACCTCGAAACCTTTCTGTTCATGTTTAATGTGAAATTTTACCAAGGTGCAGAGACTTTTAGTGAATGTGATGGCTAGTCGGTTATAGTAGGTATTGTATATATTATAATATTCGTTTTAGACTAAGTCTGTAAATTGTAAAATTTATAAATAATAAGCATTTGTCACTTATATTTTAGAAATAATGATAAAATAAACGTCAACTTTCCATTGTATTTGTATATTGTGTTGATCTTTACGAGCTGTGCTTGTAGGGCAAATCATTGATTAAAAATAAGTTAACTTGAAATGGCATTTTTGCCAATATCTGTGATACTTTAGTACTTAGTTAGTTAGAAACACTAGGTTAAAATGTATATTTTGTAATTTAGTCACAAAAAATTAACGTATTTATTGTAAAAATTCAAAAAAGGACTGTGTCAAAAAGTGATAATGAGAATAAATAAGATTTTTAAACATATCATTTCTTTTATTTTTCAATAAAAAAAAAGCTTAAATAATAAATTATTCAATTGTAGATTTTAATAACATATTATATAGAACCTAAACCAGTTATAATATGTTTCTAATATTAAAACACCCATTTATATAGTCAAATGTTGGTTATTATATTTTTTTGTATGAAATCCAAAATAGATGGTACAAATAATATTTAAAATTACTAATATAAAACTAAAGTTTTTATTTTTTAAAATAAATATTTTTTATAATAAAAAATTGAGGATTATTAAACTTAGGTCTCTTATATAAACAAAAAAAAATGTTTTAGGTTTAAAAATAACAGCTTAAATTCATAATTTCTAATGAAATAAAATTAGCATTTATATTAGCATAAATATTAATTAATATAGATTTATTTTAGATCTCAAATAGTCATGTAAAAGAGAAAAAAGGATGAATAATATTTATTTTAGTATAATAAATTTAACCTGAGTTGGTTGAATTAATTAGAGACCTTATATTTTACTTACACAATTTATTTATATTAAATATAAAATACTATGCTTAAATCTAATTAATAGGAAATAGTTAGTTAAGTTATATAAAGTAAACATTCTAATTTTGAACTTATCATATATTAACAAAAACATTGCTAGAAACAACAAAATATGTAAAACATTACCAACGCTACAGCACGTCCAATTCTCGCTAGTATCCGGTAAAAAATTATCTAGTTAAATAATGGCAACGGCGTAACTATCGAGTTGAGTCGAGAGCCATTTAAAAGAGCGGCTCCCATAGGCGAGCATATTGCATATCAGGTTTTTTATGCTGTAAGGACTCGGCCGTCGACCGAACCTTCAATCTAAGTTAACGAGCGCCCGCAGCCTAAGTATGTGTGAAACAAGTGGATGCGAACAAAAGCTTTGTGCGGTTTCTATTTATTGAAATTGGAATTGATACGATGTTTATAACTATAAAGAGAAAATCCAATAAGCCTTGTTAGAGATTAATGGTCAACTTAAATGGATAATACAAGCACTTCGAAGATTATTTTCTTATTAGCAATAGTGAAATATTTTATATTGAATAATATAATATACTTTTATAATCCACAAAACATTTTCCATCTTTCTTGATTACTTATAATTGTTTCAATTTGTTTAATAATGAACCTTGCTATTTACAATAACAACATTTATTATATTAGTATAGATTATTAATATTTCCTAAGGATTGTATACATATTTATTATTTTTGCACAATATTTTATTTATAGGTAACATTTACAATTTTTGGAGCTACTATCAATTTAGTATATAATACTAATATAATAAAGCGGAAGTTTGCCTGTTTGTTTGAGCTTTATCCATACCTATATTATAAATTCGAAAGTAACTCTGTCTGTCTGTCTGTCTGTCTGTCTGTCTGTCTGTCTGTCTGTCTGTCTTTTACGCAATCAGGGCCAAACCGCTAACTTAATTGGTATAAAATACTCATACAGAGATACTTGAGGATCTCGGGATGAACATAGGATACTTTTTTTTCTCATATTTGTAATATTTTCGATATATACCAATATATTAAAATAATTAATTTGACATGCAATTTATTCCGCCATGTTTATAACAACCGCCGTTGCTAAGCAACGATTTGTAAAGTTTGTTGTTTTAAGAAAACGTCACCAAAAATGAGTTTGCTTAATGCGTACATGGCGCGCGCCGATATAGATTTGTATACATACATTAACAAAAAATAGATGATTTTTATAATTTGATATTCATCCTTATGAAAATAAATATAATAGTCACTTTTAGCATTTCATCTTGATGGAAATTATAGTTTACTGTATAACATTCTAATAAATAATTAAGGAGATGTCACTGATTCGAAATGACTAGCCTTCGGGCGGCATAGTGTGACAGACGCGAACGGGCAGATGACTTTGATGGTTTTGTAAATTTTTATATATTTTCGAATTACTTTTAATTTTTATGTAATTATTTGCTGCTTATAATTAATTTATCTCAGTTCGGTTATCTATACCGATGTTATACACTTAAAATATCGTAATTTTAATCATTTGAGATTTTATTTAGTATTGTTCGCAAAAATTAATAATTATTTAATATAGAAAAATGTTTAGTACGCGCGCACGGCAAACTTTAGGTACTTTTTCTAATATTAAGAATTTCCTTTAGTTTCTTTTACTTCTTTTGTTTGTTCATTTCGGTTACTCAGATATTTTTTCTAATAATAAATCTCCACTTATTATTATTTTTTAATTTATTTTAATTATTTAGGCTTATATTTTCGCGGGCGTAGCCGCGTCCGGGCCCACTAGTCATTAATAAAAAGTTATCTATAGACCGCTTCATGTTTAATAATGATCTTGAACAGTTTTGACTGAATGATATTAAAATGGCTAATGTAAACAGATAAGATAATTTCAATCTAAGATAATTTTCAAAGCAATAATTTTAAGTGTATTTTACAAAATTTACTCATATCAAAATAAAATACTTTAAATTTAACCTACAATAGATAAATAATCAAGTATCAGAAGAAATTAACATCCCAATTTTTTTTTGATTAGGACATATATACATTTTTCATATATTGCAAGGGATGCGTCGAGATAAACTCTAATAAATTAAAAAAATAATAAAACATTACTGAATTTTCAATGGCTAAAACCCACTAAGAAGCATACAGCAGCGGACACTATAAAATCAAGTAAGCCGAAGAAATATCTGCATTATCCATCGAATGAAAATTAATCCATACTTAAGAAGGAAAAAATTCCTTCCCTTTCCTTCTTCAAAAGCAAAAATTTAAGTACATAATAAGCAATTTAAAGATAAAAATCAGTACTGTCAGTCAAATTCAGAAATATTTTTAATGGATTTTTATGAAGGCGCCTAAAGTAGTTGTCAGCACGAGTAAAACATGTAAATGCACCTAAATTGATTTTTCGACAGCTTGATTACAAAAATAATGTGCGTTAATACCCAAAACAAATTTAAAACGAACCTTACAATCTTATTGAAATCTTTTCTCATTTTAAGTAAGTTGAAGTTAAGTAATATTGATGAAAACGGATATAGCTAATTTATTTTATAATATTTACAAAGTGAATGAAACACAGAGAGGATATACGATAGATTTTTAAACAAAATATTTAATTTACATATATAATTGATAAAAATAAAAATAAATAATGATTATTATTATAAGACATTAAAATATTAAAATATCAAGGTGCGTCGATAGAGCAACAAATTGCAATAAATTATTGTTTTTTTTATTATCATCCTCGTTTATACCTACTACAAATATATTTATAAATTATTTTACTATATAATATTAGTCTTTATAGCTCGTATATTTAATAAAATAAAACATATTTTTTTGGTCTTCTATAAAAAAATATATTTTTTCACAATAATATCAACCTCCAAAATAAGAGTAATTTTAGGTTGCTAAAATAGCTAGCATAATTAAAAGAAAATACATCGCTTTAATAATATAATATTTACAAGGACGTTGCCTTACGTCCTTCTGGACTTGATCAAACAAATAAATATTAGATGTGAGTATCTAGGCATGTTTTCTTTTCTTTTAGTTTCTAAGGATCATAAATTAAGCTAGAGAATAAGACAAGGTGAAAAAATAAACGCGACGCCGCACTGTGTACAACATTAATCAGAGCTCTGAGAAGGCGTAGAGAATTTATTTTACGATTGTTACAGTGTCGATGAAACGTTAAAAATGCTGTCGGGTTATATTGAAACATTCGACGCATTGTTCGTGCCGATGGGTCCGATAACGCACCGGTGCGCGGTGTGCCCTCTCCGGCACCTTGTTGATTTTCCAACGTAAACTGTCGAACATCGGCCGTAACTAGTTTCTTTTTTATGAGTACTGGTTTAGTGGAACGGAACGCAACTCCGTATCGATGGTACGATTAAACTCTTGAGATATCATAATCACCGGTCTGCATTTATCGAACGTATAATCGGAGAGCGGCAATAAATTTGTCTCATTTTAATATCCTAGAGCGTGTTATGTACGACCACAAACGCGCTCGGTGTTTGAAGATCGGACCTCGTTAGAGGTGGGTAAAAACGCGCCTATAACTGCGCCGCCCGCGCCATACGAAAGAGTTCAACGAGCTATACACATACAAGTACATATATATCGCACCTAACTACGTACGCCTATAACATTTATTTTTTGATGTACAATTTAAAAATATCACACTTCAAATCATAAATAAGTATGTATATAGTTCAAAACAATTAATACAATATAGTTCATAAAGATTCTATGTATATAATTTTAATAGAAGTATTTTTAAATAAGCTGCAACTTTAGCAATTTATTTTAAAACTAATTCTAGGCAATTCAATAGAACAAGCTTGGGAACTAAAGCTACTTAATTAGTAGAGATATTCGGGTGAGAATGTTGCCGACAGATAGCATAGATTTTTATCATTTAATCTTTATAATTCCAATTAAGATATGCAAACAATAGCTTAGAGCTATTGTTACCTATGAATACATAATGTTTTACCAGTATGACATAAAAAATATAGCGTTTTAAGTAACTCGTCGGTTGATAAAAAATAATTTGTATGTTTATATAAATACTACAGTGTACCTATATTAAGAAGACACAGCTATAGACAGTACTGGGCACTAGTTGGTCAATGAATCATCATGTAATCGTTACATGTTTATAAAAAAAACATATCAAACGGAAGTAGCACTTTTGGTCAAATATCACACTTGACGAACAAATAACACTTATACACTGATTCTAGAGGCTCAGACCACACGTAGTTAAGTTTCATAAATGCTTTAATCTTCCGATAAACTGTAGGTGTAACAAATCATATAAAATTCTGCCAATTATAGGACAACGGGAAATACAACTTATAAAAGTTGACAAACTTAAATTTGCGAAAGTATGCACTCATTTTGTATGAAATGAACTACAAATATACGTTTTTTAAGGTTTTATCTGTAATATAAATATAAAAAAATGTATTTTTTTTATTTGTACTGCAAGTTCTAACTTTTTGCCTAATTTCATAATAAATATAAATAATGTTATGCGGTGAACAACGCAAAAAAATGTACAAATATTTTTTTTGTATCAAACACTTAAAGAATCACATGAATTATAAAAATCTATTTTGATTTTATTTTTTTACAATCAAAGTAGCTTTAAACTTACCGTTCTCGAAGTAGTTATTTAGGAAGTAGTAAATACAGGATTATCGTATATTTGACCACATGAACAGCACCCTGAGACCACACGTTGATGTACCGGAATAAATATTTGCTTTACTCGTACTGATTATGGTAGTTGACGTAGTTAATCTCAGTTGTACCGGAATTTGTGTAGCGGCTTCTCAGATACGACAATTAATTAATTAGTACTTGTATATCGTTTGATGAGAATATAATTTATTTATTTTTTTAATTATTAAAAGAATTGTTGACTTTTAACGCACTGAGATATTTTTTTTTATCAAAAAAATTAATTTTTATTACTTATAAAAAAAATTATGTACAATGTATATTATTACGTTATAAATTGTAAGAGTCAGTGTAGTACTTACCCCACTATTTTGCAAATTTTTTTTCTTTATAAAACAGAATCATTTTAAAATAATAAGCCTTATTTATTGACTTATAATTGCTATAAGGGTAAAACATAACTATCTATTACCCAAAAAAAATAATATAATCAAAGTTCCTTTAAATAGTCTACCAAACTTCGATAGATAATAGCAATAATGCTTTATATTATAGGTTTAAACAATATAACGTTCTTGTTTTAACATTATATAGATGACTCATCACACTAACGATCTTCATTAAACGCGAAACAATTTCGACGCAAATTATATACTGTTATAAACGACTACCTTAATTAAGTTGCCTGCATGAGATTAATTTGATTATCACATTCTTATTTCAATTATATTAACAGGGCATTATTATTTCGACAAAGCTATTTGCTGGTATGTATTTTGTGAGATATAGATCAGATGGAAAAGTCGTTATAATAATGTGTACGATATTATCATGTTATATTCTTACACAACACTATCATTGTAATTTCGTTGAGAAAAAACTTTTATAATAAGATAGGTCGATAGAAATTGCAAAATTAATAAAAAAAATAATAGCACTAATATGTATCCGCCTCTTTATGAATTTACATTTTTATGTTTAATTATAATAAGTATCTATCTACATAATTATGTTCAATAATATTTTTTTTCAGCTTCACGGTGTACACCGCATGCAGCAGGGCAGACAGGCGAAGCCTAGTGTTAAAACACATCGTTCCCCATTTCCGCCAAATTAATCATAATTCGGCAATTGCATGTTGAGTGGCGGGACTCAACGACGTTCTTTGCCTCAAGACCAGAGCGAAAATATTAAATATTCAATATTTTATTTCCTCGAGTGGGAAGCGACTCATGGGATATAATAGATACATATGTTTAATTATTTATTTAATTATTTAATTATCTCTGTGTTATGTCTATTTGCACTTATGATATAGTTGAATATTTTTTTATTATAAATAAGCTTTTAGCCATTTCATGTGATAAATATAATATCTATGCGAAATTTTTCTATAATTTTATTATATACCTATACTTTTTACAATTTAGATTACACAAATAATGTGTTCCAAATATTTTTGTTACATGCCGTTACTTTGAGGTGCTCGACATGTTGTAATGGATAGAAGTATTTAACAAGAAGATAATATCTTAACAAAAGTGATTTAGTACGTCGCCTTGTTTTGGTACTTGCGTACATATACATACATGTGTACCTATTGGCTATA
This sequence comes from Heliconius numata, assembly GCA_016802625.1. Lineage (NCBI taxonomy): Eukaryota > Metazoa > Arthropoda > Insecta > Lepidoptera > Nymphalidae > Heliconius > Heliconius numata. The sequence continues at coordinate 131,455 of JAEBDU010013503.1, read as the reverse complement.
TGAACAGTGTAACATGAGCTCTTTATTTCTTAACAAACGTAGAGCTATATAAAGATATTTATAGCAATCGCGGATCATTTAATGGTAGCTTATCTTAAATATATTGACCCCGAGTGCAAACCAGCTAATAAATGCTATATCAGAACCTCGTCCATAAAACATTAAGAATCATTTAGAAGCAGGAAGCTTTGTTATAAGAATTATATTTTAAAATTTTTATTGCATATTCAGATAACAATTGTTTATTCCCCAACCCCATCATAATCCCCCCTCGAGATCGTCATCAATTATATGTAACCCAGGCTCTTTTTATACTAATTTTACTGGTATCTACTCTAGATACAACATCGTCATATTATATTTTTTCAATTTCAGATAGCAATTAATTTAGCACGTTTGATATTAATGGTGCTTAAGTAACATTATCTTCATCTATATATTCCTTGTGTTGAGTCTTTAGTTTCTTTTCGTTTTTAAAATTAACATTGATAATTAAAAAAACATAATATATAAAAGTAGTTATTAGTATTGTATCATATGGAAAAATAATCAAAACTAGTTCGAGATCCTACTGTCAATGTTACCCGAAAAATCAAAGTTACCAGTTTATAGTAACATAGATTGACTGTAACTACTTTGTTAAAAAATGTTATACATACATATGTATGTGACGTTCTGATCTGTACTTCTCTGTGTATCGTTATAAATTGTAAAAAAGTAGTTTTTAACAAATAGTAGAATTGTAGTGTGAAGATAGCAAAAAAATATGTTTGTGTGTAACATATGAAATCAAAAATAAGTATAATCATATATTTGTTATGCATTTTATATGTCAAAAAATGTTTTAAAAAATATGACAACAGACTTAAATTAAAAGCAAAAATATATTTTGAAAGCAAATCCCAGGCTCGGCCGGCGAAAGCGAGGGAGTTGTTCCTTTGTCGACCGTCACTCTACACAAATTATGCGACGGCTTTTGCTCATTAATAGCAATTTTATTTGCTCTTATTTAATTTAGCATTTATTCAATCTGCCCCCGGCGCGAGACGTAGGTATAATGGCGTAGTGGTCTTATATCTCACCTTTTGTGACAGAGCTCATTGAGGGCGAGGTGTCGGGATGTGTTCCCGCGGCTCGCGGCTCGGGCTCGTCTCGGCTTACACGTTTAGCTCTGATGCCTTTCATCGCGCACAAAATGTAATTGAATCCCACAGAATCCTACGCACTCCGTAAGATTTAATAGGGCATTTAAATACTCGCATTGGCCATTGTGCATCGGTTTTGTGCGCAATAATTCATTGGGACCGCAGCGCAGCTAGCTTTCCGCGGAGCGTCGCGTCGTGTGTTAGACAAAGTGCTCTCAGTTGTAACCGCCGCGTGCGGTTCCACATTTATTATCATAAACTAAATACTGTTCATATAAGTATCTGCATAGAAACATGAATTCGGAATATTGCACCCAGACTTAAATTTTAATGTGAACGTAAAATTACTAAATGCTTCATAACAATACTTCACTCGCATTATGTGCAAAAATAAATATAAATGAAAAGTTCATACGAATAGATAATATAAGTGGAAATGTGCAAAGTTGTTTCTCATTCAGTATAATACATACGTAAGTAGACACATCCCGGGAAGCTCGCATACGAAATGCTAACGAGCGTCATACCCTCGAGGTGCAATCCTTTACTTTAACACTTTACTATAGATTTAAAATTAACTAGAAGTCTGTAACTCAAAGCAGCTGTTACAGGGAATTATTCTCGATAGTTGAGTGCGAGTGGAGATGTATCGAAGCCGCCATCTAAGGGTTTATTATTTGTGAGGCGCGCTAGAAAACTCATGTCAAAGAATCATGATGCTATGTACACGAGCGCGTCAGGTGCTCGTAAAATTGAAAATAGCTCGTAAATCACAAGTGCTGAGTAGAATGGCAAATTGCTGGAAGTACGCGAGCGCGCATTTTGTTTGTTGATCGCTGATTCTAATTTTTTGAAACACTTCATATAAATTTTCTATTAATCACATATAACAATAATAATAAGTCTTTAGTACTTTATCTGTACATAAATAACATTATTTGATATTGACGTTTACTATTTCATTTGGAATTCAAATATAAATTTCTAAATGAATACACAGAAGACGATAATAACAATATAAACGTTGTCTGCTTGTAAGATCCGTTAGATGCGACGATACCACAGACCGACAACACTCAAATGTAATGTTATACTACAGGGTGAGTCATATTGAACTTTCCGATTTCAATAAGGTGTGTATTAAAAACAAAGCGACATGCAGTAAAAATTATTTTATTGTTTGAAAGCACATAACATGCAGTTTTAATTTAGTTGGTTTTAAAAATGATATCCTGTAAATGTCTACCTCCATTGACCACACACTGCTGAAGCCTTTCCCGGAAGTTGTCCATTACTCGTCGAGTCATATTCAGCGGAATAGCATTGATTTCTTCCGTGATTGCAGCCTTCAGTTCATCGATGGTTCGGGGACGATGCGTGTACACCTTTTCCTTCAGGTAACCCCAGAGAAAGAAATCGCAGGGGGTTAAATCAGGTGATCTCGGCGGCCACCCAACGTCACCTCGCAAAGAAATGAGATGACCGGGAAACATTTGTCGCAGGATTTCCATTGAACGCCTGGATGTATGGGCTGTAGCACCATCTTGTTGGAACCAGATGTTATCGTTGTCATGATTCTGCGTTAATTCCTCCAATTTCGGTTTCAGAAAAGTTTCAAGCATGTCGCAATACCGAGCAGAGGTAACTGTGACGACTTGACCATCTTCTTCAAAAAAATAGGGACCCCACACACCAAACTCTGCAATAGCGCACCACACTGTCACTCGAGGGCTGTGAAGTGGTCGTTCGTGTAGGTTTCGTGGGTTATTCTCAGCCCAGTATCGAAAATTCTGTTTGTTGACAGTTCCGGCGAGGTGAAAATGTGCCTCATCACTGAAGATCAAAACAGCAGTGCGGGGGATCTGCTGAATGTCGCGGCATAAATTTGTTCGTGTGTCTAAGTCTCTAACTGTTAATTCTTGCACTACCTGAATCTTGTATGGGTGAAATTTAAGGTCTCTATGCAGTATTCTGCGGACACTACTGAAAGATAATCCTAGTGAAGCGGCATGTTTCCGCACAGAACGCCGAGGGGATTGTTGAATTGAAGCCCGCACTCTATCCACGTTTTCCGCTGACGTTGACGTCCTAATTCGGCCTTGTGGTCTTGTTTTTAATGCTGATGATGTTGCTCTAAAATTTGATACCCAATTTCTGATTGTTGGTCCAGTGGGAATGGGATCACGTCGACCAATAGCAAAATGTAAACGGAACGCACGCTGTGTTGTGATCACGGAGCCGCCATTTTTAATAAACTCTTCAACTACGAACGCACGATGTTGTCCCGACCAAGCCATTGCTCACACTAAAACTGCATGTCATGGCGCGTCTAATGACACCATCCCCACCCTTCTACTCCTTCCCTTCTTCGTGCAACGTCCTTCCAAAACCGGAAAGTTCAATATGACTCACCCTGTACTTAGCTATAGAGGCAGCGTGCAGTGGGCGGTATATAAATTAAGTTTTATAAGAGATTAATATGGGACAGTAGAAAACACACACCCTACTGTTTTGGTTGGTCTGCGAGCCGTAAATAAAAAATTGAAAGACGAGGTACTGTATGTCAACTATAAAAACGCAATATCGTACATCGATCAGTTTGTACATACGTTAACAATAGAGCGACCATTGTGGACTGCTATCTAATCGTAATGAATATAAATTCCCAGATGACATTTACGATCAGTGCACGCCGTGATACTGCCTCTATATAAACGCGTTAGATACATTTTTTTTAACTCACGTATACTGCAACAATAAAGTACTTTGGTATATCGCGAGCGTCGATTGTAACATAACCGACGTAAAATTCAATTTTATCTCCCTATTTACAAACCAATATTTATGAGAATGAAATATTTTTTACGTGTGTACGTCACACTCGTTATATTTATCTGTTTCAGTGGTGTTATATTATGTAGGTATACTGTTCGAGGTCCGCAAAATACTAACAACTATAATTAATTTAATCTTCCTATCTTCGCATTTTAAAGTGTTACTTTTATACTTCTGATTCCTCATATAAAAATGCATAGCATAATCTCATCAGAATTCTTTACACGAATTTATGGATTTCTAATTAATAAAACACTTATCTTAAGTGGATATCAATGTAAATATCTCGTCAGAAAAGACAATTACATTACAAATCACGTAACCTGTAAATAGCTGAGCGCTTCTGTGGAACAGGTTTTTAAAATAAATCTTATCAATACTATTAAAACTAATGTCTCCGTTTTAGGCACCTAGTTTTAATGAGTATCGTCAGTTCTTTGCTGATAAAAAATACATTCGTGACTAGCTAACGACACAAATTAAGTTTCAAATTATACATTAGGTTTTTATTCAGTTTCTAAAAGGCTGGAATACCAACGAGTTTCGAACTTAACCCATTTAGACCCATAGCCCAACTAGCAGTAAATCAAAGGTTTTTTCGGTAATAATTGATAGATATCGATGTAAGAAAATAAAAAACGTAAAAAAAATTTTTTTTTTGTTTTATTTAAATATAAAAAAAATGCCGTCCTTAAATGGGGCCAATGGGCACATGTAGTATCTAAATTTTCAAAACTATTTTTGTAACACGAAATGTTTTATAACACTTTTTACACTATCAACGCATTTTTTTATGGCACTTTGCACGTCTCAGTTGCTAGCAAAATTTTTGGGAGTAGTGGTCTACCCCTTGGTGCTGCAGACTTGGTACTGCAGAAGCTGCTGGTCGCATAAATACGTTGATGTTTTCGTCTCTTAAATCGTGACGAGCGATGTAACGAAAAATTCAAGCTAATCTATCCTGTTTATATTAGTTAGCAAGTGCAGGTGCCCGAATTTGCAACAGCAAGATCCTATGTATGTGTGGATAAAACCCACCACCATTTTTTGCCACGTACAGCATTGCTATATAGGTAAAAAGATCGATCAGGCTGATCAACCCCTCCCATACCACACTGTAAAACCTTCGCACTAATAAAATTTTGTTAACTTGGTAAAAGCAGTAATCAAAATCGGCTCGGTTTTTCTTTTCATATCCTTTACTGCTGAGTTTCATCTTTTAACAATTCTTAAATTTCTCAAGACGACCTTGTATATTAGTCGTAGTTGGATCACTTTTACACCAACGGGGTTGCTCAAGATTACGGTTCCTCTATGTCTCTTAGCAAAAGGTTGATAAATGCTTCTATTAGTAAGCAGGCAGATTAGCAGTGCTTTGTATATCTACATCTTCTTCTTCGTCGATTACCACACCTGGTTTTAGAGGCAGCGCAACTAAATATACCTCTCCGAAGTCTTTTTCTTCAATAATTACAACTGCGATTGCTTCTTGAAGACCCTTATATTCATTGCGACCGCTAAATATCCTAAGAGTCATTATGAACTTTGGATGGACATGCATATAAAAACATAAAAATTGACCTCTGATGTGCCCATTGGCCCCAATTGGGGACAGCATCGTAAAAGTTGAATTTCTCCTATTACGACTCTTCTTTTCTAATCAAATGTAATTATATTATATAGAATACTAAGTACTTAAGTATGTTTTGTACCAAAACAAATGTATTTAGAAGAAAGATTTAAAAATAAATATACTTACATTTTGCCTTCACAGATTTCGTGAAACAGCTTTAAAAAAGGCACGAAATGAACGATTGTAAAAAATTTTTAATTGGATTTTACGGCTACAACATAAGGATATACTACTTATCTTTACAATTCTAGACATAAACTGCATAAAAATAAAAATATAAAAAAAACAAAGGTACTATTGTAGGTGTACCCATTTGGGCACGGCGGGTCTATATGGGTTAAGTTTTGCTTTGTTAATTAATTCCTTTTAACCTTATTAATTATATTACATTTATTATACATAAACCTCGTGATAAAGTTCATGTCGTTGAATCTAGTTATCTTATAAATATCTTTAATTTAACGTAGGTAATGTGTTACTAGTACGTTATCGACGGGTTGCAAAGGTCAGATAATAATCACTTCGCGTAAAAAACTAGTTAAATAACTTTCTGGGTTGCAATATCATTCATCAAAAAAAAGGTATACATTTAGTGTAAACGTATACATATAAAAATCAGGCACTCTGTTCAAAAAATTAACAAGAATATATTTTCTTTGATTTGAATGTTTAAAAAACTAATTAAAATAATAAACGAAATCGATAAATCCTTGAATTAATTATCATAAATAATTAATATGACCGGAAAACAGTAGCAAAATTCGAGTATAGGTATAATAAAAACTACAATTCTTTGATATTAAGTAATAAGTACTTTCATTTATGGAAATTCTATGATATTTCAGGTCCACTCTATAACCTTAACAGAATTTTCTGTGGTATTTTAAATATATACAAATTAATTTATAACCTTCTAAAATCCTTTAACATTTCTACATACGTACCATTAATTTTAATTCAAATGTTAAACACATACATACCTACCTTTAAACCTTTACATCATTATTTTACAAATGGATTTAGGTACGTGTATCGAAACATTCATAGTATTTACGATATAATGAGCGAGTGAATTATTTAATACAATGACATCTATTGCTATATAATTTTGTATGTAAGCAGTTGTTGTTATTACGCGCTTTGGCAATTCATTCCGTATAATGAGGGCGTCTACAGGCTGTCATTAGAGAACAGAAACTATACAATTCTAGGTTCAGCAAAATATTGCTTATTCCGTAACAAATTTACTATAAAAATAGTTTCTTATATCTACTAAGTATTTAAAAAAAATATAAAAATATTAAGTGAATATTCTAAATCTATTCAGTTAAAGCTTAAGTTCAATAAGATATGTATTTAAATTTTATTTATTGTTTCATATGATTTTTTAAAAATTTAATCTTGCATAGATACTTTAAAATATATATTTGCCATGCCTTAAACGAAGTCTTTAGGCTACGATTTCCCCAAATTTATTTTATATACATAGATTATCCATTAGTATCGGTTACTTATACGTTTGTGGTGTAACTATAACTATGTTTAGAATTTGTTATAAATTTTTGTGTATTATGTGTATATAAATATACATATTTACATTTCTATACAAAATTACAGGACATACAAGTGGAGAACGGTGGGTCTTAACACTAGATTGTTTACCTCGCAAATGCGATCACAGAAAAAAAATCCCCATAATTTTAAAAAATATATACACACTAGAAACAATTCAATGCTAAAATATTTTATTACTATATTCTATTCTATTTATTACTATATTTATACTTAACAAGCTGAGCGTGTTAATGATTTTAAAGGTCAAGGAAGTTCACATGTTATATAATTTGCATAGTTTATTTAAACGTTTAGACACGGTTAATTGGTATGTTCGTTAAGACCTAATGTATTTATTCTAATTTCGAATCTTTATTGGTCGTAAATTACAGTGAAACACATTTTATCTCATTTAATCAAGAGCATCTATGTTGTAGATGATGTAACTGCATAGAGAACATAAAATAATTATAAAATTCAGTATTGGTATTTAAACGTAAATAATAATTTTAATTTATAATTTCATATAAGTATAACTTCTTAAATAATAGGTACACTCAGTAATTATAGATCGCAAAAGTATATCAAATGCTCGAAAGGAACAACGTACAAATACATATTTCGAATATTACAGAACATAAAATAGTTCAGAAGGTTACATTTTTCTCACTCGAAAACTCTATTAATAGATTCAGAAACAACAATTTCATGCCTAGGTCGCAGTCTACCGTGATAGTCGCGGGTATACTAACCAAAAAAGTAAAATATACCCAAAAATATAACATAACAAGAATATTGAAAGCCAAATAAGTAAACAAGAGTTTCACATAATACGTTATTAGGTTCGATATTGGCATCATTATACCAATCCGCCAGCCAATAAAGCAGACACTTGACATATGTCTTGCCATTACGTCAGCGAAGTAAATACATCACGGCGAGTCTTAATCAAAGGACCACGGAGATTAATACTCGGACAGGGGAAGAACGCGAATGGAATTAGGAACAGCGTAAAGTAACAAAAGGATGACTAGGAAAAAGTAGCATCATCCGTTAAATTACGTTACACTGCCCATAAACAAAAACTTTATCCTTTATTCGTTTGACAGCTAGATTATTTTTCTGATCTATGCGAGGTTAACAGCGAATACAACGATATAATAGAAATGAATTGTATAGAGTATCAGTTTATTCGTTTTATATTTTGTAGAATATATTTTATGTTACCTGAGCGTAAAGAATGCCATTAAGTAAAAAAAAGAAATATGATATACCTAAAGAATAGTATCAAAATTGTATCACTATTTCCATATTAAATAAATCAACCGCAAAAGCAAGATAATAGTGTTACCTTAAGCCCACTTCATAATTGATTTATCGCGGTCGCTTTGCAGAAAAAAGCAAACTTTTCTAATAGCAGGGCGGATGAGACCCGCAGAAGGGTTAATTAAAACGAATGGACGGTCATCCGCGAGTAGAATGTCGAAGTTTAGCGGATCACCAATTTCAATGTTTTAATATTATTACAAACTCAGGCCCACGTTTCTTTAATTAAAATTAACGACGCAAAACTCTGACAGTCAAACGAATTATTGGTACAGAAGCAAACTTTTAATTAGTTCTACATCTTGCGATACTTTTACGCCTTATGTTGTAAGTAAGAATTTATAAAAAGTACATATAAATATTCACTAGTTCTGGTTTATATGATACAACTATCTACAAACATAGTTTAGTGGTTATGGGTAGAATATTTTTTTATATCAGTCCTTTTATAATTAGTAATAACCTAAATCTGTCAATTTAACATAAGCGGGAGTTGCCAACTTGATATATAACTTGTCTGAGAAAATGAAGCAGTCGTGACGCAGGGTCACAGGCCTGTGACGTAAACATAACATAAACGGGAGGGTTGCGGGTTCTATTCCCATTTGAGGGATATGTTTAATATGTAATATACGAATATAATAAGTAGGTATATGAAATATATAATATTTGTCTTTCCCTACTCTGGTACCGAGGCAAAGATCGGCGTTCAGTTCCGCCACTCATTACGCGATGCCCCGAGAATTCGGTGGATTTCCCAGGGTCACCAAGTTCTCCCTGCCTACCATACCTTGCAAATGCGGGATACACTTTAAAACTAAAAAAGACTACTGTTCTTTAACCGAAAAAACTATATTACCAATTTTGAGATACACAATCTCACTCAAAAAATAATAATTTACTTGTCAACGTCAAATATTTTCTTACAAATGATTTTTATAATCACACATAGAAATTAGAATAATAACGCGGATGTTATTTTTTATCAAAGCAAGCTTTCATTTTATTTGATAATCAGTTCATGAATTTAAGATTTCACGGTGTGGGCTTACAAATCTAAATCTGTCGTTTGATTATCAAAAAATAACAGTACATTTAAAATAGAATATACAATTTTTATGATACTTAATGTTTGATAATAAAAAAATACTTAGGTTGTCTCTTCCATAAAAACAATTAAGCTCAATTCATTTTGTGTTTAAAGGTAAGACTGAGAAAATCATGAACTTTAAAGGTATGTTGTGCAGTGCGGTTGGCTTAAATAAAAATATGCCATAAGCAGGATTGAACCGAGACAGAACATTGTATATAGACGAATATGTGGTAATTCATCAATATTCATAAATATTAAATAATAATACAGAGATATATATTACTTTGTAATGGACACTTAAACATTTCTTTATTACTAATTAATATTATCCCAGTATATGAAACAATACAAGTGCCGGACTCCATATTCACACCTCATGAAGCCCCAGGGCGTACAGACCGGTTACCAAACGAGGTCCAGAGGTACAGCGTCCACTAAATAATATGTAGTATAATCATCAACACAGTTGAAAATGTTATGTATATAATGGTACAATAAATATAAAAAAAACGTTATATATTCATGTAAAATAGTCATGGTAAATTTCCAAGTAGATTACATATTCTACTACATATATTAATAAATAAGTATTTTTAATACTTTCCACATACAATATGCAATAGTAATAAAAACAAGATTACAAACATAATAGCACCAAATATACCGGAAAGCGACATAGTTCAGTGGACGACCAATATCAAATATCTTTTAATTTGAGCACACTACTTTGGCGCCTACGCAGCGCGGCGTAAACATATCGTGAGATGGGATCAATGAATATTAAGCAACCTTCGAAACAATTTCCAGCAACATTATCGAGATAAAATAAATAATTCCCCAAAATAAACACGAAAAGAAACGTTGATTGCTTCATAAATTGTCAAAAAGTTACCTCGTGCTGATGAGGTTTGCAGGTCGTTTTTTACTCGCAACATATGAATACACTCGGCAAATTGATCAATAAATAAAAAGGATGCTCTTATATTGTGCTCTTCATAAATAAATTACTTATTCGAAACTAATTGAGATAAATGCATCTCTGTAGATTCATTATTACTTTTATTAGGAACGTTAAAATTAAAAGATTAAAATAACTCAATTTAGTCCGCACGATATTTGCAATTTGCAAAAATAAACGCCACGCTAACTTCATACGAGGAAAAAAGCTACTGGCGTGTTTGTTACAACGAATAGAACAAAAACTAATATTGGTAGTTATGAAAAATATTAAGCGAAAAGTTTTGGTAACACGCCATATGGACAAGATTGCCTTTTAGTTTTTCAATATCCTATCGGAAAGCAAAAAAGTTTTAGTTGTTATATTGTATTAATCATAGAAATCTTAATTATATAGTATAGTAAGTTTTACTAATATTACAATTTGAAAAGTGTAAAACTATCAAAAATTATCAAAGGGTTCGTAATTTAAAAATGTAAAAAGCATTTTAAAATAAAGCTTTACTTGTGACATTAATAAGAAGTGCCGGTTATTGTATTCAATCTTCTCCTATTTCAGATTACTGAATTGGAAATAGTCACAAGGGACTAGCTTCGTAACACGATCAGTGTGTACGGGTGCCTTGTCTTGTAAGAAACACGATTTTTACTGACTTTCTCATTGAATATGATGCGATTTGATAAGCGGACCAGCATGCTGTCTCAATTTTTATAAAGAATACAAAATTAAATGGAGAAAAGTAGTGTAGCCTACATACAAAATACATTGCAATACAATCTCGACAAATGCGGATTAAATCTACTTACAACTAAATTATTATTATAACCAATAAGACTTCTCAGTGGACTATAAAAAAATGATGTCATTGGCTGTGGATTCAAAAACAGTGTGCGAACTTTGCTTTATTTAAATGTAATGGCCATCCGCAACTTCGTATACGTGATTTTTATTCGCAATATTGCATGTGCTGATTTTAACGCCGCGCTTTGTTTTACACGAGCTATTTTATATAAAATTAATCGCGTAATCAAAACCTATAGGCTACTTCCCGTGAAATTCAGTTATGAATCTTGCCATGAAGTGAGAACTTACTATAAAAAAAATGAAAAATCCAAAAAGTTCAATACTCCAGTACAAGTCCGAGCAAGAGAGCGTACCAACTTATATACATAAATAATAAGCATTACACACACAAACAATATAGGTTGCGATGTTATCAATAACGCTACTAAAGTGAACGCTGACACAAGGACCGCCGGACAGGGCAATGATGAATGTACCACTCCCGGTCGCCGTGTACGTATGAGTGAACATGATACCGTTAACAAAACGTACATCAAACAAGACAAATTGCTTACGTTCCTAATATTCGGACACCTCGACATTGAAGCAGACCACGCTGATATCTAAATCTAACATCTACGTGTTCAGATAACGAGATAACTCGATCACCCTGATGGGACATGGAGTCTCTGCTGCTGGCCAATTAACTGTAAAGCTTTCTAAATTGTTTTGTATCGGGCCCGTAGTTTACGTTTCCTGAGAGCATCTCTTAAATTTACTTTAATATTGATTGATAGTAAACAAGAAAATTATCTATTATAATTTTCTTTTTATATATTTTTCGTTATATGAATCATATAACTATAGTTAAATGTATCATATTTGCTGTGTTACCCAATATTTTATTTACACGGAGTACATATTTATGTGTTGTCTATCGCACATCAATATGGAACGCATAATCAATATGTTAATATCGGAGATAAGAAATTTAGATTTCTCCACATAAAACATACAGACGCCGACGTGGAACAAGAGTAGCTAGAATTCTTTGGAGATAGGATCATAAATAAGGCCGGTTAAAATGGTGAACGGCTGATGAGTTTTATCTTTAAGTTTCTATTATGCAAATGGCACAATTTAAATCCAAGATTATTTAATGTTTCCAATTGTGAGAATCTCGATTTGGTTATAGCTAATAGGTACATATGATACATAAGTCGTCTCCAATATCATTATGGTTTATGCTGTTGGCGTAATTACTTTTACGACGACAAATGTTATCAACTATCATTCGTCTGGGTAATTTGATGAATCAAGGATTATTTTAGTAAGAATATAATTAAAAATTCTACAACATCGCCGTAAAATCGTGATTGGCTCCAAGTGAAAACTCGTTACGGCCGATCGTAAAAGTCGACAATAATTAGCCGGCCACAACCGCGAGCACCGATATGAGCTGATTACGAAAGAAATACAGTCGTAGCGTTGATTTATTGTGCGTTGCCTTCGGTTTCATCGCCTCTGCTTACAAATAACGATAAGCAAGCAACGTGTGTTGTTAATAAAGTTCATCTCAAGAAGATATTCTTTCATTTTTGCTGGTGAAGCAAACCTTATGTGGAAATTAATGTAACCTATAGTTTATTAATGAATAATAAATTTTACCCAAAACTTATGACAGCTTCATTCTATAATTGAGGGTCTCAGGTTCCCTCTGCCTACCCTGCTACGTGCGGGACACAGCGTGAAGCTAAACTTATAAAATATAATAGGTACATAACATTTAATCTTAGCGGGTATATAATATTGAATTTAATCATCGACTAGAAGTAATTAATACTGACCACCATAATACAGGGACACGGCGGAAATGCACAACAAGTTATCGTTAATTGCTTCATACGATAAATTAATAACAATATAAATCCTAGTGATTTATATTCTTATTAATAAATGAAAATATTTAAATATTAGAATTTTTACTATTTTAATGAATTAAATTAGTTAATTTAAGAAAAATATTATCATTCGGACAATATTAAGAAATAAAAGATTAAATTCTAATAAGCCTTTACATATAAATATTTTTATACAGGTATTCAGTCACATACAAATATCTACTAATGTAACGCGTGCGACCCCGAGTTCACGGGTCTTTCTCTCAATCATCACTGCTTCGTCAAACATGAGTAATATTTACGCATGCAGTAATTAAACGTTTATTAAACATGAGTTACGAATTGGGATAAGTCTTGTGTAAAACATTAAAGAATATACGAAGACAAATTAAGCTAGTCTTTCATATACATAAAAAAATAAATCTTAAACTTTTTATGTTTATAAAAGTCCTATGAACCTACATAATAACTGTAGTTTTAAACTATGGAATAACATGCCTAAATTAACATATTTAAAAAATAGCCAATGGCAAAATAAATGCATTTCGTTTGTTAAGATCACGATTTACATTCTCATATTACTTATTTTACTTTACATCCACGAGTATTGCTCTCGTTCCTTAAGGAAATAGCATACTTTAACTCGCTTTTATTGATGAAAAATGCAAATTTCAGAATATAGTTTCGTTTGCATGGGATGTAACTTACAATAATTATGGCAGTTAGAGTATAAAATGTTAAATATATAGTCGATATAAACATGCACCGCTCTTTTAATTTGATTCGTATTATTTTTACGACTTCTGAAGAAGGAAGAGACGGCGGTCACTTTAAGTGGCAGTTTATATGAAATGCCACTTTCCTACCCACGTCGACATTTTTAGGCGGATACAAGAATTCCATTTGACAACTCTGTAAAAATTAATAAATAAACCAAAGGAAGTCATGCATATTACTAGTCCAATATGTAGCGGAAATGAAATAAAAACTTCGAATATTTAATTAGGTACTTATAAAAAATATATGCGCATGACTCAATAATTGCAACACTTACTACATACAAAATAATTAATGGTGTATTGAAACATTTCACTATCATAGTATGAGTAATGAGTGGTTTAGAAATATAAACCAATATTTAATAAAACAAAAAAAGCGATGTCAAAAGGAATTTAATTAACTTCTTTCCTCTTTAACCCCTTTTTATAAAATTTTAAAGAGTAGGCCTAATTTATAACGTGGAGCGACAATTAGTCACACCAAAAAAAAATTACTGTACTTACATATTTTCCAATTAGTACATCGATAGAGCGCTGATATAAAATCTTCACATCGACAAGATAGCCTATCTAAGCTGCAGAAGCCAGGTTAATCAAGTCAGCGGTATCTGGATTATGTCATTAAAACTTCATCACACGCTCATCCGTTGAGTTAACTGGACTTCAAAGTCAACGTATATTATAAAATTACAATCTTTGTGCATAATAACAACCTTCAAGTAAACTCTTTTTGCATTACGTATAAGAGCTATGTATGTAGTGGCACCACACATATCTACTAAAGCATTGGATACCCGTACATGTTGCTGTATCCCGCATGTAGCAGGATAGAGAGAGGAAGCCGCTCGATACTTTCCACCTAATTATGGTTGAGGACATTGCGTTTTGAGTGGCAGAACTCAACTCAGACGAACTTATCTTAACACTAGGTTTCCTCTGCCTACCCTGCTGTGTGCGGGATACAACGTAAAACTGAATAATTTTAATAATACATAAATTTATGAACACAGAAAAACTTGGAGATTGATTTAGACGGAAAAATCATTAGTAATTACTCAACCGACAAAACAAATTAAAACGAGTATATCAGAACGTTCGATCGAAAATATGAAATAGGTTAAGAAACGAGACTTGCGTTTGATTTTGTCGAAAACATTCTACAAAGCGGTCGCATTTGTTTGATACGCAAAAACCGCTAGTGTTGTGGCCGCAAGCGAAACGAGTTGCAGTTTTTGTGAGAACGTCGAAGTCAGTGTCGCGCGGCGCGTCGCCACTCAGATGCGACCCTTTCTAATTGGTCTACCTGTTGCGTTGCCTTACTATTTTTTCAGCTCCGCGACGAATACGCTCGGTGATGAGCACTCTACGTGAAGAGTTTCGTAATGTCCCACTAGGCTATTTTTCTTTTCGTTTATGCCTTTTTTGTGAAAGCTGTCGAGAAAAGAAGAAATGTTCCTGCCAAATAAATGATCCTTAGCAGTTTATACAACAAAATGAAAAATCTTTTTCTCTATATATAGAAAACTCTACCATAATAACAATTTAAAAACCTCAAATCCGTCATTCAAAGACGAACAACTAACTTAAAAGTTCAAAGCATCGCGCAGCATGCCGTTACAATAAAACATTCAGTTAAGCTCTGTGATGTCCACCGTAGAGTCCGCCGCGATGACCAGGGCGGTGGTCCGTGACGCCGGGCGGGCGAGTGCGCGCGGCAACGCTCCGACGCGTACGCCGATTCTCCACGCGCTTCTGCCGTGCGACCAGATACGGCCGGAAACCGAGTGACAACACAACAAAAACTCACATTCATTCATACCTTTTTTCCCACAAGCACCTGATTCGACGACGGACAGGTTGACGATATCGATTATTTGGTCCGTTACAGTAAGTTGGTTTTGCATATTTTTGGATATTTATTGAAATATTTATATGGAGATGTAAATAATAAACGTAAAAAATTTTTCTTATTTATAATTTCAACGTTGTCAATAGTCGGAAAACATAATACATATTTTAATAATAAGAATTCTTTGGACATTTCGTGGTGAGTTCGTAGTACAATCACGAGTTTGATAACATACTAAGATGTAGAATGGCTAAAACAAAACATAATATGATGTATGCATTCACAAGATACACGATCTCTTCGTCTTGGATGGAAAGTGGGACAACTTATCGCGTTAGAACTATATATATCGTAGTTTTATGTGCCGCTATTGTACTCCTTATTTATTACAATATATATTTGTAGTATAAAAAATGTAATTTAATTAATTTGTTTTATATATTTTAATAAATTTCTCAAGTTATATAAATAAAAAAAATCACTTCAATTTTGGAAATACATGTAGAAGCAAGAGCCAATATATTAGCAGTATCTTGCAATACTACTTCCTTACTTGATCGCTGTGGAAAGATAATCAGCGGGTGGTCATATTATCGCCTGCAGTTGTGGCCACCAACCATGGTTTTGACGTGGTTTGATTTGTGCGCGAGCGCCGCGATCTATCCCCTGTGCCAATTTATTGCCTTATCTAGCTAGACCCATAGCGGGATCGACGAATTAGAGCGGTCGGCCTCGTTGCCGCACGGAATACGCTAGCGGTGAGAGAACAATCTCTACATTTTACAACGCGATAGCATATTTAAATTACAACTGTGTGTGTCCTATATAAAACATCATATATATAGCAATGACAATAGTGGAATAGGTTCTATTTTACGTAAACCATAACTATGATAGGGATAAAAGTAATTAATAAAGTATAAACTAATACAAACAATTCATTTTGGCCAGAACATATTAATATTCTTATGTAATTTTGTAACATTTCTAAAAGTAGGTAAGTTCCCGCATCACGTTAGCAAATCACAATAAAGTAAGATTGAGTCATAGAACTAATTTAGAAGTAATAGGCTTGAACAGCTAATCACACGAGCCGATAAAGGTACGCCTGTAAAAGTAGCATAAAAACAGTAATTAATGTAGCGAGAGTTCGTTTAACCAAAACCATTGTTTTCAAACGAAGCAAGTATTTTAAGACTTAAAACAAAGATAACGAATTAATAAAAGGAGAAAAGTAAGAAAAATATAATATAGTTAAATTTTATTTGTATAACTCTTATATAACTTTTAATTTTTATCGATAAATTATATTAAAACAAACAATAGTAACAAATAAAAAGAAAAAAAACATCAACTATATAACATTAACATAGAGCTATATTTTACCATATTGTTGACATACATTCGACCTAAATCCTAAGCCGTAAATGTTTTCATTACGTAATATTTAACGTTTAACGGCACATATGTACACTCGCCGACTCACTATCCATTACAAACGTGATTGAAAATCGTAAATATCTGGTGCGCACGTGACACAGTACGTACATACATAAACTATTCCGCCCGGATCCAATTTCGATGAAATTTAATGTAAATGCATGAATTTCCCCATGCCACTCGCACAATTAGTGTCGAGAACTGACATTTGCATATGTGATACTGAAATTTCAGTATACCTATTCCGCGAAGCTCTATCGAGTTCAAAACTTGGCAAGGACGAGTAACGAGGTAACCTCGGCGCTGTGGCTTGATATACATACCTCGTGTTCGACATAAGGTTGGCGGACTCAACGAGTGCCATGATATTAATACACGATGCATCCTCCAGTCTCGAGTTATGCCACAAAAAGTGTAAGCATGTGCGCTCTACAAGTAGCTATTAGTCTCGTTATCTTTATCGCGTATGGTGGCATGCGCCGTGCACCCGATGCTTCTTCAAGCAGATTTGTCATAAAAACCCGACAGGTGTAGCGCATAAAGAACTTAGATAGTAAATCCAATACACCGACAGTGTGCCATACTCGAATATCACATGTCAATATCACCTGTCAATATGCAAAAATGTGTTCAACAAAAAAAAAGAGTTATACCTAAAAAAACTCGGTTAAAAGCATACCATAATGAAAGGTTAGATAATTATAAGAGATAAAATTCAATATTAGATAGCTACTTTACCAATTACTTTACGCTTAGTGCACAGCCAATCAAATATCAATTCCATTTGATCCGTCGGAGCAGCTTAGCATCGCTTGTTAGCGGGTGCCTACTGCCTCTCCTACTGTCTACTGCATAGACCCTGCCTGTGCGAATAAAGATACGCTCGACTGAATACTGCTAGGTAAACAGGTTTTAGGATAGGACTCATTATTTATATAATAAAACAACAAGACCCGATTAGAATATTTAATATTACAATAAAAATATAGTTATTGTTTTATAATCGTCTTGTATTAAAATCTTGAAATTTATTTGAAGTACTTTAATTAAGAAAAATCATAAATCAATAATCACTACAGCAATTAAAAACGCCCACAGTTCGAATAAAGTACAAAAAATGATCATCGAAAATAATGAAATTCAATTTTAGTTCTTAATCTGAGAATCATTAATATAAAATATCTTTATTAAACACAAATTGCAAACGGATGCTTTAAAACAGTATTTTTTGTTTGATATTGTATACCGCACATTTCAGGGTATGCAGAGAGGGAACTTGGATACCTAGTGGTAAGACACTCCGTTCGCATTTAAGACAATTCCGTGCCGCACTTTCGCCGAATTCTGAAAACGCTGCACCCGTTGTTACCAGAGCATGCAGAAATGAAAATACTTAATTTCCTAGACTGGGAGTCCAATTCACAACCTGTCGCGATCAAGTCGCACGTTTGTGGACCTACGAAACGACTGAACTCAAAACAAAAAGACGATCGGCTTCAGTAAAAAAACCTTTTAAAACAATATTGTTAGGTATAATGCATTTATTTTCAGATATTATTAAATTACTTTTTTATTGATATCTTTTTAATATTTTCAAATGTACTAATGATTCGAAACATTTGTGAATCAATCATTCAAGTGGAAGAGCTTATCTTATAAAGCAAATATATTATGAAAACACAAAACCGATAGCATAGATATAGGTGCACCGCATCAATATGCTCACGGCATAGGAGACTTCCATATCGTAAAGCCATCAAACAACGATACGACGACGTTCGTTTAAGATTAAATTTGAGCCCACGCTCGCATAGCAAGTGGAGCGGACTCTGGACCGACGCGAAGACACCAGCGAAACAATTTATTCAAATAGCATTTTATTTCATTTGCCTACCGAAGCATTGAGATGGATGGTCGCCGCACAAATATCGCTTTAATTTTGAACGCGGACCGCATTCAAACACGCCAACCGAAATAAATGAAAGAAACTCTAATGGACGCATTTATACAACAATTACCTGTTATCAAAGAGCAATTAAAGAGGCAACGCGCGAACCGAGAGACCCGCCCCGCACGCTCGATTTACTTTTGACTTCGATTAATCGTTCTTTTTGTTCGGATCCAATCTTGCCCATTTGCATAAGAATGTTACTGTAGGAATATTAGTCGTTCAGTGTAGTGGCATGTTCGATTTTCTTCTAACTTCATGCGATTACTTATCTAAGGGGATCGCGCTGAATACGGTCGCTGTGAAGACACTCATTGAGTAGTTTCGAGATATTCCACTCAATAATAAAGAAGGGATTTCTATTGAAATTCTCACCTACTTCACACATTGATTCTATAAATAAACATAGTTTGAAATAGTTGCGTATTTATTTAAACGAGGCATTGACATGTTGACAAGGTTGATGAGTCATGATTTGAGACGCCGGCTATGTTCCGAAGACTGGACGTGCGGCGTTTGCGCAGCTTGGCCGGACGGAGAATGTTGCATTCACAAAATTCGAATATTAATGTACTGGTAGGTGCTACAACAACTTTTTCAAGGTAAATTATAATATAAAGAAATAAATATCTAGATTTTTTATATAGAGACAAATAATTATTCATATAATATTTGTATCTCTTTCTATATTTCAACAATTTGAGCAGTAATATAAATAGAAAAATATAAGAAATGTACTATTACTTTATTAACAGTACTTGAGTATTACAATATACTATTGAACGGCAGGTGTCTATACGCTATGGGAAGCGCGGCCGTGCGCGTCCGAACTGTACCGCGACTAATCGCCGCTAATTACGACGATACCCACCAAAAGACACCGAAGGAAATCGTGTAAATCTCGCCTGAGCATGGAGTAACTAATTTTAGTTCAGTATTCATTTATACACATATTACTAAGAAAAATAATTATAAAATTTTAATTAGTATATGAAGTAAACTAAAAATATATTATGCACACATGCTTCGAACACCAAAAGAATAAGAATACATAAATCGCAATTAGGTTGAATAAAAAGCGACTCGAGGGTTATCAAAAAACACCGATACGTGAAAAGTGTCTCAGTCGGTACCAGATCAATATCTTAATACACACGTTTGAATATTCACCACGACGAGCAAAGACGCATAATTTAAACATTGTAACTAATTTAAGATTAAGACACTTCTTATGTCGAGCAAGTAAATAAATTGTGAATGAACTGTATTTAATAAAGTTATTTACATAAATGAGAACATTTGTAATGGGAATATTATATTTCAGAGGAAGTGTGTAGTGTTGACATATCCAATTTTGAGTCCTTAATGTGACATGTTTGACATTTATGTTAAAGCTTCATTACACCTCGTTAGTTTTATTATCATTTCAAAACACAAAATTCTTATTAATAATATTATTATAGCACAAATATGGCACAATATGCGTTCGTCCTATAATATTATTTTGGAATAAATACCTACATAGCGAGTAAAAGAATAAATAAATAAAAATAAAGAAGTGCGAAGAGAATTAAATAAAAGCACGTATTGTCACAGAGCGTCTAATATGGTTGTGGGTTCGATGGCGGTGGGTTTGATTCCCACTCCGGGACATAAAATCTTTCATTCCCTCGCTCTGGCAAGACATGGCGCGGAGTTGAGTTCTGCCGCCTAATACGCAATGTTACTGCCCACCCCGGGTACAAATATATAAAATTTTAATATCGAGAGATTATTAATTTAAGCGAATATATATTGTATAGTTTATATAAAAAGGAATAAAAATGTATAACTTGTTTAATTTTTTTCACATTGCAGCTCTTTTAGTCCACAAATATGATAATTAACCACTTAAACTAAATTGGTAATCGTTTCTTTTTATTTTTGAACTTAACGACTTAATTGAGTTAAAAATATACCGTGTGTCATTGTACGAGCTATTTTCTAAGAAATACTTATTTAAAATATATACATAAAATAATCTTATGTTCACGTTGTATTATTTTCGGTAAAAATTGTAGGTCCCCCAAAAATTGTAGGTCAACGAAGCCCCAAATTGTAGAAAACTTTTATATAACCACATTGATACCCTTAAAAGACATCTTATTCACGCCTATTTAAAATATTTTAGATTTTCAGGCCTGCTTCTATCCTTCCTAACCTTCTATCCATTTCATAAAAATAAAACTTATTTTGTAATAGAAGCCATGTTTCTAAATAAATAAAATAAACAATTACTTACATTGATGTAGAAAACAGTTACAACCACAAATAAAATATTAATAAAACTTAGTTATCAAGGATGATGAGGAGTCAAGTACAGTGCGCAGGCGCCGTATACACATCTTTCGGTTCGGCTATTAACTCTACAAGATCAATGGGCTTTCGACTCGTGGGCGGAACGCTTCATTAACTATTATAACATAAAAGCAGCCCGAACTGATTAGTTCCTTGAATGTAACCCATATTATAAGCGGTATTTATTCTGGCATTTTTATTACAGTCTAAAATTTCTATTGTTACTTAATACTTTTATTGGTCGTAATAATACAAACACGGAACACCTACGACAGTAGTACGGAACATAAGAAATACAACACCAACACGCTCTACAATACAAAGTAAAATGTCTTTTGTTGATATCGGCGGTCACAAGATGAGTAATAGGGAGGCTGCCAGACTGGAACTATACGAATTACGCAGTAGCATGGAGTTATCTGATTATAAATATTATTGTCCATTCTTTTAGGTGAGACGATCATTAATCGAGGAGTCGATAGCGCAGGTATCGCTTACGAGCCGCATTGTTGCTCTACGGCTTGTTTCTATTTATCACGACGCCTTTAATATTGTTTTTGTACACAGAGCTGTGCTGGACAATATTCTGAAACAGATGGCTTTATCGCATGACAAGAACACTTACAACTGTAATTTATTAAGTTTAGATTATCAGAGAGATATTTAGTTTTCGTTACCTGTGTATGTAAGTAAATCAAAATGGCATATGTTATTCGAACTTGGCAAGACTTGTACCTGTTCCTGGCATGTAGGTAAAGTATAAGTTTTTTATAGCTAAAAAATACTTGGGTTACGAAGTATAATTCTATAATATAAAAAAGTAACTAAATGTTAATAATGAAAACAAGTACAGTTTTTTTACTTTATTCTTTACATTTCCCAACAATAACTAACTCAAACAACTTTTACCTACATCATTTAGGACTTAAATGACTTTAATTACATAATAAGGTACCTACATAGTCTACAGCTAATCACCTTTGTGTGTCACGCATATTAAAGCCACGATTTCATCAAAGTTAAAATGATTTGCATATAAATTACTTTCGTTGATGCGTAAATCTACGTGTTGCTCATAAGGAATAGAGATTAATGTGGTAGGTGTCTCCGTCGGGCAGCGAGGGACAACTTAAGCCGACATCCGTCAACGCCGTCCGTAATCGTCGAATCGAAGATCAATGCTAAGCCCGGCTTATTGAACTTCAACGGATTCAGATCGGACAAACTCGTTTCGAGTTCATCGGTCGCACCACCTATTCGACTATTCACATGCTTAACTTTTCAAAATCTGACAGACATTCCGTTCATTAATCTCTCATGTGATGTTATGTGAGCCCACGTATGTAGGTATATAGGAAACTACAAGAATATACAAAAAAAATCAAAATCAAGGACTGACTTATCAAAATTTAACCACCTTTTAAACTATCCAACCTTATTTATATACTCAGTATAAAGTGTAGTTATACATAACTACATACGTACAAACACATCTATGGTGATCATTAATACCACTGTAGATACTATCAGCCTACCAATAGGCGGTATTGAATTTTTAATCATCGTAAAACGCCTAATCGACAACAACGTTTCACAAATTTAAAAAAAGGCTCGAATTCGAGCACATAATGTAGAGGAGGATAATTTTGTTTGTAATAGGGATACGGGACTTCCACCGAAGGGACGTATTTATTCTATTTGCCGAACGTGCCCCGGCGCCGCGGCGGGTGTTTGACGATGCAAATTTATCGCGGCGCTACGTAAAATGCGGACCTCATTGATTCGCAGATGCCGCTCATTACGAGGCGACGCGCGACGGTGGAGCCGCGGCGGCGTGCCGCGTCAGTTACTCGACGTCCGATGGACTTCTAATTCAAACGATTGTTAGCCAGAAAAGATTTGCAATTTTAATCTACTATGAAACAAGCTTAATTACATATTAAAGTATGCTTACTAGACATTTTAGGTCAACGTTATTTTCTTAATTGGAAATGATATAAAGAATGATATAGATAGAAAAAAATCTTTATATGCATGCAAAATATAACCACGTTAATTGTATGTGACCTTTTTATTTCTTCTTCAATAAATACTGGTTCAACTGAAAAGAGTAATCTAATTACATCACACATCAGTGACATATCTAGCATTAATATTAAACAATGTAATGCAACGAGCAATATTTAAATTACACTTAAATATAAATTATGCAAGTACCCGAAACGTCCATTAGCATAAACCGTTGATACACACAGCGTGTTACCGTGAAGTCGGAACGTGTTCCACAAACGCAACAGCATTTTACATCGTCACTTGCAAATATACATCGGTGCAATGTAAAACAACTGTAGAAAATATAAGACATCTTGAATAAACAAACATACGGAAATGTGTTTTACATTTTGCATTTTTTGTGTTTGTTATTGCCATTAGTGAATAGCAATTTAAATATTAATATTGTACTTAGGTCAGTCGTGGCTGTGGCTGTTAAGGCGACAGGTTGTGGGTTCGATTACTACCCGAGGGAATGATATATTTGATAGTTTGATTTCTTCGCTCTTCTGTCGAGGCAAAGCGCGGCTTTGAATTCTGCCACTCTCCACGCAATGCCTACAAAATCGAGCGTGTAGTGGGCAGCGGTGTTCTTAACATTAGGCTACCTTTGCCTATCCTTACACAAGCGACATACAGCATAAAGCTGAAAACAAATGAATGAATTAATCATAATAAATATCCATACAAAATATAACATAGTAAAAGTAGCACAACATAATTAATTATATTAGTAATACCACATTTTTTAATCCAAGAGTTCGATATTACTACAAAAAAAACCTAACCTAAAATACAAACATTAGAAAATTCATCGACACACAATTAGGGAAGTGTTGAGACGTTAATATGCACAAACTAATGTCTGTGTAAAGTCGGAGCGTGTTCAATGAACGCAACAGCAGTTTACACCGCCGGCCGCAGCCCGCAGCCTGCAGCACACCAGTGCGGTGTAATACTGCCGGAGACTGCTCTTAGCGTAATGCTCTTAAGGCGTGAACACACCCGGTGCATTTCTGTGTAGCGACTAGCGACTAGCGATCGTGGATTACACTTTATCATGTTTGTATCTGTGTACACCAACATATTGTTTCGAAGCCACAACCTATATCTATAGAGATTTTTGTTTAAAATTCAGGACTGAACGTTTATTATTACGCGTGTATATAAATAAGTTGCTTTTAGTATAATAGTATAGAAAAATATAATATTAATTGGCTAACAAAATATTTGAATCAACTAAGTAGCGACCGAAGCAACACTGTTCAACAAATCTGAAACATTTAATACGAGCTCGATCACGCTATACAAGGAGTGCCCTTATTTTCTGCGCAACTTCACAAAATTGATGGTTTCACCTCGTAAATGCAAAACAATCTTAGTATCCCACTCGCTCATCGCATGCCAGACAACGTAGTAATCATTGTTTTCGAAACAAAAAGAGAACGACACTGCTCAACTATATATGGACGTGAGAGAAAACCGAACGCCGCCATGGTGTTCCGATAAGTTTATGATAAATAGCTTTCGAGTTTTACTTGCCCCTTACTCATTGCATTCTTTTTAATATCGAGACCATTTCAGTATACAATCTATGCACCATCTAATGCATATGAATCACTTATACACATTGAGAAGATTTCTTCTATTCAAACCATTGTAGCTTAGTTTGAAAGTGTTCGATATCAAGCGATGGTTCTATGTTCGAAGTCCATTCGGGAGTCTTCATTCAAAAATTCATTCAAATTCAAATATCATAATTAAAGATGGACGGGAAGAATTCACAGGTTTGAAATTCGTAGATGAATTTCATACAAAATGCAGCAAAAATAATGCATAAACGCTCTTTACTTTTGATTGCGTTGCCTTAGAAGCTAAATTACTGGATACTACTTATACTACGATACTTATATACGATACTTTATAGGATAATCAAGATTATCCTATAAAGGTTACGTATTTTTTTTAATATACCTACCTACAGATCTCTAAAAAGAAATATTTTTGAATATAGTTATAGTTTGCCACTTTCCGATTACCTTGTAAGATAAGTTACTTAAGAATATGAGAGGATTATTAAAATCTTGGTTTGTGTGTTAGTGTAATTATTCAATGAAATGAACACCTAAGTACTGCACAAACCCTTCTGAATGGCGCTAATGTAAATTGTAAAATTAAGTTTTTTTTTTATTTAGGTAGGTAGGTTACATAATTATATTTGACGAGAATATTATAATGAAGCCCTTGTAGCAAAGTAACCACAAGCATTTCGTTCCCAGCACAAAAAAAAACGTGTCGTATGAGCATAGGTATAAAAAATATATGTAGGTACATATATATATTAAAATAAAATAACACAACAAAGTAAGTAAGTAAATACAACAATCATAAACTATATATAAAATATAGCATTATATACAAAATATTAATTTTAGTTGGTCTTAAATAAATTACGCTGTAAGTTTCATAATCATTATAATTTCAAATTTTATGAATTTACTATTTTATGAATTATATTAAAAATATAAATATATCATAAAATGAAACAAGATATAGAAAGCTAAATTAATAGCTTTCTATAAGAAAGCCCTTATATTAGAACACAGGTTGAAGTATCGCATTGGTGTCAGTCGGTTCGCGTGATCACGCTCGGTGGGATTCCTCACTCATTTAGAGGATCAGCTTACCCGACATTCCTCGCAGTCAGTGTCGATGTTTTTATAGAGCCGCAGGCTAATTCATCGCATTTTGTGCTACCCTTTGTTTACACGCTGTCTCTTCGTTGAATGTTACACTAGTGTGTTATTATTTATATTTAAAATACGTTTTATAAGAAAAAAGATGAGAAAAATCGGTTTAAGTGTGAAAATAAAGTATAATAAATTTCATTCAAATTCAAATTTCAAACAATTATTGTTGTGTTGAAAAAAAGATTTTTTTATTTTTTGTTTATTTTGGCAAATTTGGAATTATTACAGCCATATGATTAGAAAGATTGATATGGATGCAAAACTTACATGGAATTGGAATTTAATAGCCTGAATTAAACTTAATATTTTATTTTATATGAAGTGCTGAAAATATTATTCATATTACGTTGGTTTTATGCATTATTATTTCAGTTGTGATCTTCAGTGAGAAACTTCCTAATTTGCATTAGGAACGCACGAAGTAGCGACGACAATAAGCCGCCTTAATGTAAAGTTAACCAGATGATAATTTGCTATCGCACAAATAAGCATCTGGTCGGCTACACCGAGTTACGCAAGACAAAACGCTGGCTCGGCTTGTAACACGTAACCACTTCATAATTGCGGCCGTAGATCATAAACCTGATATGCCATAGGGTTGTTACTTTCCCCTAGTGAAACATTAATGATCGGAATAAATTGAATTAATCAATATCAAAATAAGGAACAATATAAGAATTGTTTATTATAACAAATTACATTTGATAAGTAAAATTATAGGACAGAAATCATCAAAGATTTTAGTTTATATTCACGACAGCCCTGTTTGTAACAGCTTAGAGAGGCTGTATGCTTCCGTAGGCCGTAAGGCGCACGAGCATTGTCGAAAGTGAGTTGCAGAGAGCGATATGCCACCCTAAAGAATGAATGTCCGCGTGACTAATATTTTACACAGTTACCGATTAAGAAAGCGACCGTATGAGGTCTTGTAGGTCCAAGCAAGTAGACATTGTAGATAGACAAGTACATAAACTTGCTGATTCGGAGCAATGTTAAAATTTATTAAAGATACAAAAGATATTTGCTTAGAAATTAAACTTCACACACTACGTGACTATTATTAGCAATAGTATTGGATGTAGTTTTAATTATAGAAATAAATGAACTAAGCCCTTTAAATTTCAATCGCCGAATTACACTTCAACAAAAAAACAATAGTATTTTTAGGCCTAATTTTTTATGAAAGTTTCAATAAAATAACTAAGCCTACAGCACAAACAGCAACTACAACAAAATCTAAAAACGATAGCAACGAGCATTTAAATAACATTATCAATTATATGTCATCATCATTGCCGGTGATGTTTTCACTCGAGTTAGCCGCGTTACCTTTCAAAAGCGTCGACTCATAAACAAAACGACCTATGAACTTAATAACAAAGCGAGGCGGGCGTGCGAAACGGGAGATGCATCGCGACTTGCAATAATTCTTTCGGGGCCCATCGCACCTAGAAACTTGAGGCGATATAAGTTCAGCGTCCCGTCTTTGTTGCTACGAAACCGCCCGCAGAACTTCGAGTTCGAATTGATTGCGCGAGATAATAACTCCTTAACAGACTATATTGTAAATGTTGTGACCCAAATCTTATTGTCTTACTTCTATAGCGTTGAAATATGAGAATGAATTTTTATTTTTTTATAATACATATAACGGCATTTTATTTTACTTCTATCTTATTTTTAGGAACCGCATGACAAGGTCAGCGAGTGTGGACACAATGACGACGGACAAATTGCTGCTGCTATCTGATATAAAGAGTCGTGACTGTAAAAGGATTTCCATTTAATATTAGTTGTGACATTTAGAAGACCTTGTTCTAATATTATTTGAACTGAGTAACGGTCACTAGCCCACTTATTAGTAAGTTATCAAATATATTGTACGTATTATTTTCTTAATTTTATTTAAATAAATAATTTTTAGTAACTACTATGTTAATTTACATTTATTAAAAACACAAAATATACAATTATTTCTCAAGTAAAATACACACTTGATGCTAAATGCTAGAAAAGTTTAGTTTAAAAAAAACGCTCTCGTTAAAAACCTACTTCGAAATTCATATGAATTAGATTAAAAGGTTACATTACTAAAATGGAACATTGTTTTAATTCGTTAATACGACCTTTTGACATATTTACATAATTACAATAAAAACAATAAAGCATATTATTACGAAAAAAAAATCGCAATCAATCAACATAATACACGAACAAATTCTATATTACAATATCGTACTTCTCCCATAACAATGGTACAAATACTACGATCATTTGTTACAACAATATGCTGACAGCAGATGCATAATCTCGTTTACGCGGCACCTTGTTATTGAAACTGACAAGCGGTCACAGCAGCATTACCCATCGCTTCTCTTATAAGGAATAAATTAAGATAAAAGAAACGGAGCTATCCTCGAGTTCAATTACGGCGACCCACACAGTGATTAGACGTTCCACCGGAGTGAGGCTCCATCGTGGTATAAACTTGAATTATTAAACGGCCAGCATTGTCGTAGGAACATTGAACATGACGTGGATTGATCATAGGCGCTTTGGAAGTTATTTAATTGCCTTAGTTCTTAACAACATTTTAATGTTTATTTGGGTTTACTTTTTAAGGAGGTAGTTGTGAAAGTATTAATCTGATTAATTAATAGGTCTGTACGTTAATTTTATGTGTAATATTTGGAACTAGCTACCAGCTATTAATTTTAGTCTTAATATTTATTATAACATAAATTGTGTTTAACTTTTCTAAAGCTAAAGCTATACAGTACTTTTTGAATATCCACCCTGAATCCACAAACAACAATGAATGCATGTAAATGAGGCATTTTATTGGACGGCTAGAGACCGGCGCAACTATGTTGAATGAAGTAATAGAAGCCTTACAACCAGTCACTCGTTATCTGGACCAGAAGGGTGACCTTCAACTCCACGCGGCATGAATACAGAGTAGTGTAATAACCAGAGACACTGGGAGGTACCTACTCGTAGATGGCGGACGTTTTCGTATGCAAAAAGCGTTAAGTGTTAGCCGACGCGGTTGTACGGGCCGAACATTAAACAAGAGTTTGCAGGCTAAAATAGAAATGGGATATTTGAGTAGGGTTCTTTCGCGAACGCAATTGTACTCGGACGTGTCTTGTTAGCGAATGCGCTATGCAAATTGCGGTCGACTAGGTTGAGCCAAATCGCTATTGTTAGTGACAGGCTGATGGTAGGTTCACCGCACCAAAACTGATCTTCGTTTTTCGAATTTTAAACAGATTTGCTAATGGATATTTCGAACTTTTTAGTGTACTCCGGCACGCGCTTTAAGCTGCTTTCGCAGAAATAATGCTTAATGCAAAACACTGAGGATAAAAACACATTTCACAATCCTGACACGTTATAAATACTTATATGACGTGTATATTTTTATTCACGTTATATCTCGCACATAGCAGGGTAGGCAGAAGGCACCTGGGAACCTAGTGTAAAGATATTCTGTTCTCTGTCCATTAAGTCACTTCCCCGTTCCTCCAATTTCCGCCCAATTCTAGAGACATTGTGTGTTGAGTGACGGAAATCAACGTCAACAAGTTAAACCTACCAACAAAACTAGATATTTCATATAATAAAAATATTATAATTTTATATTTTATAGCATCTTTGTTATTCGTTGATTTATTATTCAGTTTGAACGTTCCAGGCGTGCAACTAGTAAAACGTGATTATAAGTAACGCACGCTAACAAAGTCGCAGAAATTGCTATTACGCACTAAACCTAGCAAAAATAAAATAAAAAGATACTTCAATCTTTGAGACAGTTTTCTTAAAAAAAATAACTCATCGAGACTAACTTCATTTTAAACATATTTAAAAGAAAATTGTATCGATAATGAACCTTATAATAATAACATACTTAACGCAACGTATATTATTGTCATAAATAAGTATTTTATTTTTTAAAAATATTATTCAAGAGGTCACTCGTAGTGCAGGGGCACAAGTGTGTGACCCTAAATGCGACAGGTAGTTGTGTTTGATCCCCACTGGTAGATTAAAAAAATTAAGTAGATGTTTCTAAAAGTAAGTTTATATTGCTTAAACGATTTTTGATACTATAATTAAAAAGGTAAATAATTGATAATTGCACTAAAATGTCACGAAGTGTACCTTATATTCTTTAAACATACTCATTATTCGCTAGACGACCGAAGTGAACCCGACATCGGTCATTCTAACAAACACGACTGTATTATGTTTGCAATAAATTAAACCTGGAAGTGAGCATATATTCACGACTTTAATACGTTTCAAGAATATTTATAGTAGGTACTGCACAGTACTATACGATAGATTTCTTAGATAGACTCTTACATTTATAAAGTTAAATATACATTTTTGTACACATTTCAAATTAATTTATTGAGAAATATTTAGAAAAAAGAAAATTCTATATTCCTTAAAAAACAAAATTCGTCGTCAACACAATTTGAATAAGTACAATTATTTGTAATAATAAGTGCCATTTAAACATCCGACAGTGAACATACTTGTAAATTGTAGTACCTATTTATCAAGTGCGATGATCATAAATCAAATTAAAAGACGGTCCTAAAGCAATCCAAGTGAGCGGTGTGCGTAAAGCGCCGATTAAGACGGCACTTATTCGAACGACTAAATCCGAAACGCCTATCACTGGCGTGCGCGTCATAAATTTAATAATTAATTTTAATTTTATTGTAAGAATCGAGGCTTTCGTGTCGACTTAAGGAGAGATTTGCAAGGCAAAGCCGTCGCCGCCGCCATCTGCCTTATCATTAAACGTTCAGAATCTTTCACCCGCGACCCGCAATGCGCTATAATTGTTTGCGAATAAAAGAATCCGACTAAAAAGGGTTCGACGCGAAACACGAAACACCCCAGTCAAAAGCCATCATTGTAATAGAGTTTCCTTCCCGGTCGTCAAGCGGCTACAGTATAGTCGGTAAAACATTTTGAACGGAAAGTAAGTTGAATTTAACTTAGCGGAAAATGGTCAAAGCGGGTCCCTGCGAGCATAGCTATGTAAAGAAAATGTTTTTCTTGAGTAATTTAAAAATATCACAAAAATACACCTTCTCTTTACCTGCTCTTGCAAAAGATTTCAGGTCCCTCATTAGTCTAAATTTAGTGCAAACTACTTTAATGCAACGTTAGCATTTTACATTTTGTAAGTATAAGAAATAATGATAATTATTTTAATATATTAATTAAATATGACAAAATATATTCATTTGATTTATAATAAACTGAATACATACTAACATGCGATGTATGTTGGTAGGTATGTGTGTAATGTTTTTATTACGAAACCTAACAATTAATTTAGTGTTTAAACATCTGATAAGAAAAATATGAATATTGAAACGTTTTCATCGTTTGCCACCGATCACAATGTATTTAATAAAATTATATTTTAATATTATAACCAAATCAGGTATAATGGACATTATTTATAACACACAAAACCCAAAATTTCAACAAAACCACCACGGAACCTAACTACAGTTATTCACGAAATCGCAATAGAAAAAAAGGAATTGCGCGAGGTTCGCTAAGAAATGCATACATATATTGAGTGCATCTGTACAAAAAGGTACAATCTCGCCGAGATAGGATAACAAGATAACAAGCGTGGAGCGGCAGACTTAGACAGATAAAAACATGGGGAGCCTACGCATGAACGTGTACCTTATTTACTTAAACGAAGCCCGCATTAAGTGCCTCGGGAGCCAACTTTACGCAATACGCAGAATGCAACTGGCATTCCATGTTAATTACTCTCTAACGTAAAAAATGCCGAATGATCTTTTCATGTTATATACAAACATCAAAAGATCATTCGGCACTGATCTTTTCACTCAATTTTTACCAAAAAATCTAAAGGATTATATATATATTGTTAAATTTGCAATACATCTACAATATATCTTTATTAATATAAACATTTACACAAAAGACAAGTAAGTGCCTATGCCTAAAATATGAATTTACAATTCTAGTCAAGCTTACCCTTATTTTTATCACAAAGAGAATCGTGTTGTTACACGAAATCTGCCTACAATCATAGCGGCTTTGAGATGATCTTTGTCACACACAAGAAAAATTATATTTGGTCCAAGTTATTTCAGTAAGAGTAGTTGGTTATATACAAATCTATATTATAAATTAAAGTACCATAAAAGTTATGAGCAATTTTAATATTTCACGTTGTATTACGCTTATAGAATGGTAGAAAGTACTCTTTCTACCGTTCCGAGAGCAAACGAGAGTGTAGCACTGCGCCACGACAGCCCCAGCAAATATCATATGCAAATGAAGCATAAAATTATATATAGCACATAAACAGTATTTGAAAACTGCAAATTTCAATATGAAAATAAAATAAGAGGAAAATACATTCAACATAATGCATAGCCTTGTTTCTAGACTTGTGTATTATGTAAATATTGTTACAAAGGTTTGTTTATTCCATATGGATTTTGACCGCCTCCGTACTGGTCCGTCTGTGTATCTATAACTTGAGCGCAGCCGCTGTACTCTACCCACTCACGTGACACTCGACGATCACAGCGTGAGAAATTACCTGTTCAATTGCATGAATCTCTCCTTATGAAAAGGATTTTCAATTATCTCGCGCTCTTTGTTTAAAGTGAATCTCTTGTCTTTTATAACTTGGAGCGTTTACATATTTTTGAACAAACAACATAATTATCAGATGTTGCGTGAGAAATTACGCCTTGATTCACGAATACGCACAAGAAATGGAAATAAGGTTAAATTTGTTAAAAGTAATACTTTTAAAAAATACTTATTATTATTCAAACATTCATATCAGACGGTTTACAGGTGATGATGATGATGATGATGATGATAGCTTAGAGATTTAATGTTTTCTTATCAAAAACTTAAAGCAATATTTGTATTTCATCAATACAAAAATTTACAGAGATAAAATATCAAGAAAATAAACGAGATCACATATATAAGGATTTGAGAAAAACATTCGAGTTCCATATACTCGACTACATAAATATATTCAAAGGCAAAGTAAATATTATTTGATTTCTTAATGCAAACACGATCACTACATGGCGATTAAATAAACAGACGGACAAACGCTCATCAGATATTGAAGAGGCTTAGAATAATATAATCATTGAGGTAGAGTGATCAAGCTCTAATGTAAAGGTGAGAACGGGGTGTATTTATTACTTAATGGAATATAAGCAATTAGACCGGTTGATGGGATCAGTAGCGCTGACAAGGTGCAAACGAGAGTGGACGGACCGGATACGTCAGCATAAAAATAAAACAATGCCGAGGAATTACCATAGAGCAAGAGCGGAACGGAGGGATAATGTGAAATACGATCAAATAAGAAGGTCCATTTTTGTTCAAGAAATAATGGGCACTTTCAAACCTTTAACATGACATAAATTTAATAGTGAAAATATGCTTTAAATACAAAATACCGTTATTTCCCTTACGTTAATTGGAATAAAGTCTCCATTCGAATTGTTATAGCATGAAATAGAATAAATATGGTGACATAAGGCAATAGTTCGTTAAGTGAGCGTGTGTGAAGGCGCCGAAAGCGTTCAACTCTGCTGACTCAGCAACGACGCACTACCGCGCACCACCATTAGAGAAACTTATCATTACGTCGCAGTCGCGCGTATACTTCGCAGAACCAGAACCTAAACCAACCAGTCATCTAACTTAGGGTTGCCTCTGACGACGATTATTATTCTAAATTCTTTATAAATATTATTAGTTTTTATTATACATATATACTTTTTTCATTTACACTTATTGTATCTTTTGGATATAGTCACTAAAAATCAGCTAGTGAAAAAACACTACATTTTCAACTTACACAATATGAATTTTACAGGCATATAAAGTGTCTACCGCTTCGATTTTAATATTAATTACTGGTTCTGTTATAGTTATAGCTAATTAAGTAATTATTTAAAGAAAATTATTTGTATAACTGAAGGGGGTCTTATAGATTTTTATAGATTTTTTCAGCTTCACGCTGTATCCTTTTGTCATGACACTCCGCTTACCACTATTCGCCGAATTCTATAGGCGTATTTATTTTCGGAACTAAACGCCACGCTTTGTCTCGATAGCGGTGCGAAGAAACTAAAATATTAAATATTTATTCATTTCCTCGAGTGATAATCGAATCCACAATTTGCCGCGTTTACATTCATTACTTTTAAAATATTACATGGGATTACTTCGGGGTTTTCTAAGAAAATTTAGTAAGTATGACACAAAAGTAGAAAACCGAATTCACACGTTATCCTTCCTACATTTTATGAGTAACAACCCTTAGTTCTATCAATTAACACCGCCACCAATTTGTTCAGATAAAAACGACCATGACTAGATGTCGATACGTCCTTGTTACTACTGTGAGTTTTAACAAAGGTGCTTTATAATAACATCCTTAAAAAAATATATTTAATAGCTACCGAGTGCCGTGGCCGAATTTATTACTTAATATAATATAACTTATATTGATAGGCACCACAAATTAATAATGAAAGGCATTATATACTGAAAGTTTTTGATGCTTAGATATATTATGATTTTCTATGAAATTGCTCTACAAAAGAAATGTTAAAAAAATTATAATATTATACAATTATTACTTAATATTTGATATTTATAATAAAATTTTATAGTAAAACGGGACATATTCAATGACAAAAGATATAACAACGGTATAAAAACTTTATCGTGCTTAAATTAAATTATAACTAACTGTCGATAAAACAAAATCTAAATATGATGGTTAATTTAAAGAAATATTATTTATTTTTGACTTACTTACGCATATTTCCCTGTAATAAAATAAGTAAATAAGTAAAAATATTTATCAAACAAACAGAAACGTTTCTACAATACAGAAGTAACACTCTATAAAAAAACTGAACAATAACAATAAATGAAGATATTCAATTTTGTTCAATTGCTCATACACGAATTGATTATCTGTAGCTGGTTCAGCCACACATTCGTTTCGCCTCTTCACGACATCCAATTAAAGTAGAATCACTGTGACTCGGCATCAATACAAAATTAGTTACAGTTACTGGTTTTCGCGTTAATCAACAAAAAATACAACTATTATAAACACAAAGAATTGTCCTGAAACAAATTACCATGAAATAGGTACTTATATGTATCACTACATATCTGAGAAGCGGTAACCAAATATTGTGACGAGTTCAATCTAGAAAGGAAATTGATGAAATAAACGTACATTGCGTTTTGTTCCTGTAGGTCTGTTTAGAATATTTACAATTCTTACTTATTCTATGATCTAAGAGAGTAGAAATTCTATATATACTCGTAGAATTTACTTTACTAGTTTTAAGCAACTAGTTTACTAGTTTTTTCAAATAGCTTCAAACTAATATCTAGAATTACCAAAACAAATGGAAATTAAAAAATATATATGCCATATTTACCTTTAGCAAGACAACCATAATGTACATAACAGAGAAAAAAAACTATAAAAAAGGCATGTAATAATTAAATTCACATATCAATTTTATGAACTATACGACGCGACGACATCAGCAAAGCTGATGTACGTCAACACACCGTATATAACTCATTGTGCTGTCACCGAATTAACAGACAGAATCAAAATAATCCGCTATCTATTATACTGTAATAATATTCATACAATTACCCCAGGGAATGGTGCCAATGGTGCCAATGGTGCCAGTTGTACAGTTGTTGTGCGGAGTATTCGTATGACTCTTCATTAAGTTCATTTAACGTCAGCGGAGTACATCAATTATTGAATAATGTTCTTAATTTTTATTGTAAGCAATATCTTATCTAATTACAATTCTTTTAGAAAGTTTTTTGTATTCGGGAAATGTATGTGATATCTTTTTGTGTATCAAATAGTCAAATTGTATTAAGAAATGTGCAAAACACAAATATCTACAAATAAACAAATACTAGGTACAGAGATGTGAAAATTATTTTTGCTTAGTAGAATAAATATAGAATTTGCTTTCTGCCTTATCTGAAATGGACATGAGAGCAAATATGTATGTCTGGCACTAACACAAACTTTAACGCAAAAAAAATGCCTTTGACAGAATAGATGATTTCAAATTATAAAAATTACAAAGCTGTTTTTTTAGCTTTTAATTGAAATCATTTTAGTAGACTAGTAGCAACAACATGTACCGCGTTATATAAATTAAATTTTGATTTTAATCTCAAATCATACATATGGAGAAACCGCAAACAATATTCTACATAATATTAAGCAATGTTATTCTGTGCACGATAGTGAAAGACTGCACCGGTTTTATTAATACGGCACTGATAAGTCAGACAATAGACGAAGTCGGGAATACTACAGATGGAATCGTTGTGGCGTCAAATGAGATGTTAGCCGCGAGCCAATCTGCAGTTCAATTGCTTTAAAATAGGAGCACGCGCGTCCTCGGTGCAGGCAAATTTGAATAATTATAAGCTTTATAAGAAGTTAACTTGAATATTTTTGTAAAAGCAAAGTTTAATTAAGTTTAAGTATATAATGTTTAAAATATCTAGTCTAATGTATGTAACGCAATATAATTTTTTAAAATTTTTATGAAAATTTAGTTTGTTGTTTATATAGAGCTTCAATGTAGTATCCAAAAGGGTGCGTGTGTATAAAGATATTCTGCCGAAATGTTAATATGCCAATAAAATTTCAGAGAGAGTTCATAGAGTACACTTTCCAC
This sequence comes from Heliconius numata, assembly GCA_016802625.1. Classification (NCBI taxonomy): domain Eukaryota; kingdom Metazoa; phylum Arthropoda; class Insecta; order Lepidoptera; family Nymphalidae; genus Heliconius; species Heliconius numata. The sequence continues at coordinate 94,267 of JAEBDU010013503.1, read as the reverse complement.
ATTCTTTAGTATATAGTTAGGTGAGAGAATACATATGTACATTAGTTAAATTTGACCACACAAAACGAAATAAAGTTAAATAAACTAAGACAGATGTAGAGCAAATTGCATTACTGGAGGGGAAGACGCATGGTGGGGTACTATTTAATTATCCTGTGGCGGAAATGAGAGGCGGGGTCGCTTTGACCCCACCCGCGGTCAAAATGGCTGCCGATGTTACAATTACACTCTTTTATCAATCTACGGAAGTCAGCACTTTAAATATTTAAATAAAGAACTTACCATAAATGCCCTTTGCACCCTACTGTATACATTTGCTGTGTAAATGCGACAGAGATATTAAAAATGGTTGACTCATCTTCAAAGTACATAAATACGCTCAAACAAAACATACGCAAGAGATATAAGTTTAACTATTATAGAAATTAAATTGTGAAGAGAAATGTTCATTGTTCATTCATATATGAGGACTTAATTAATTATACTGTGCAAAATTTTAAAAATGCATTGGTACCAATTATAAGTTCAGCAGTTTCTTATAACTTAGCTAAAGTATAGAAGTCATATATTTTAGTGTATGCCGAAAATATTAATTTATTTTTTAAAAGTTCATGTACTTTCCAAAATAAAGTTAAATAAGTTTATCTTAATTAATTATTATTTTGCACTCCAATTGTTTCTTTTAAATCCAATTGTAAATTTATTCGTCTCTCATATTTTATTTAAAACCAATTCTATGTCCTATTATTTTAATAATTTACTTGTATATAATATTTAAATAAAATAAAGTCAGTAAATATAGCTTTATACTACTGTTATATTGACACTTTTATCTCGCTGTTATAATATTTATTGTGCGTTATCTAGAAGCGACGTCGGATACGCTGACGCTAAGTAACTTAGCGTGGATAATCGCACGCTAACTCGATCGCGCCTCCGATACTCATCTTACATAATAATTAAGTCTGTCTATAAAGGTGGTAAATATACAACATGTTTAAAACTAGAGTTCACTTCAAGTAAATTTAATAAGTTTAATAAATACAAAAAGAAAGTATTTTTTAAGTAAATAAATAACATTAAAAGATCTATAGCTAATATAACTTTTAAGTGTTTGAGTAAAAATATCAATTTTATTCACAGCAGATAAAATGTAGTAATAGTCACCTCTTTGTATTTTCTCTGCGATACCTGAACAGACTAGACAACAGCCTATTTTATAAATACAAAAAATCATCTACATACCTACTACTAAGTACCTTCCACTTGGTTAATCAAACTATCACTACAACACACCGATTAGATTCATTGCATAAATATTAATTATATTTTCATTTTCTAGGCGCGACGCAGAATTTTGCCTCTCAACGCAACACCTCCAGAATTCAGTGGAAATGGGGAACGATGTCAAAAGGTGACGGAGACAATATCTTATTGCGAACAGAGTGTCTTAACACTAGGTTTCCAGGGTATGTTTCCAGGTAGGTTTCCAGGTTTCCTTGCCATGCTATATGCATGAAGATATAATAAAAAAGTAAAACTTAAAAAAAAACATTCTATATACCATACCACAGACAGACCACAATCTAAGCAATACGTGCATATTTTTCTACTGAATAATTTATTTACACGTCAATCATTAAAATCATACATACATACATAATTATAAAAATCATATCTAATAATGGCAAGCATTTCATCATTAAATTAAGCTTTACAATTTCTTTCTCGGTTACACAAAAAAATGTTTTAACAATGAAGCGCCCGTTGAAATCTTTTGTTACGTTGTCAAATATAATCTATTCTCGCTCTCAACACCGGAAATTATTACAGCGCTCCGACTCTTCGGAGAAGGTCGTTCACTTGTAAAAATGGCGAACATTTCTCAAGTAAGTAAACAACTTTAAAGTATTTGAATGTTCGTATTTATTTAAATTAGTTTGAGAGTTAAAAATAAATAAAATTCCATAATATGAAGTCGAGCATTTATCGGTTTTGCATAAATCGTAATTTACATGGTTAATTAAGACATTTGAGACTCGTTGCATTATCATTTCATTTGCATGCTCATATAATTTTATCGTTTTGTGTTCATAAAACTTCGACTTCTAAGATGTTGTATTTTAGGTACAAGTTGCACATAAAGCATACCACATAACGAAGACATCCACATCTTATCATTTAAAGTTTAGATCAGTATAATCTACTGATAAATATGTATCGAAGAGCCAAAATAGAGATAACAAATAAAAAATATATATGATATATATCTTGAGTGATCATTGTTAATTGCTGATCGAATAAAATTTTAGTTAATGACATCTCCTTTCCTGAAAATGTATCTTGTAATAAATAAAATAAGAAATAAAAATAAAAACACCCCTAATAATATAACTTTACTCAAAAGAAAGTATTTTTAAGACTATTTAGTTTGCAGGAACTCCTTCTCAGGTGAAGGCATCCTGCAATGCTTGCCAACGTTCCCTATTTTGAGCAGTTCTAGTCCAAGAGTAGCGAGCCACCTTAACTATCTCTATGTATTCCATGACGTCACCCTTTGTGTTCATCCCTCATCTTAGAGTCGCGCGACATAGCTGCTTCTATTTCAGTTAGTGTTAAGTTTAACGCGTCGGTCGCTTTTGTAATAAATAAACTAAGAATTTTCAAATTAAAAGCGTCCACTTTTTTTTTACAAATACGTAGGTTCATATTTGGCATAACACGTAGGTACACGATCTCGTATGCATCGCTATCACAAGGCTACCAACATAATGAATCACACGCACAATTATTGTCATTTTCGTAATTGCTATCATCTAATTGTCGATTTCAATCTCACGGCAACAAATTTAAAAATGCAATTCAAGATTAAACAGCAACATGGCCCTCCTACGTTTTAAGTAGAAACAATAAATTCATCGACACTAATTGGTGGTTTTCTTCCATTTATCAGCTCATTACATCACAGTAGCGCGAATAAAATAAAATATCTGTGCAGAGCAGTCCGTGCACCTTGGGCAGATCATTCGCATGCGATAAGCGTCGGTCAGGCACATCGTAAATTCAAAGAGCAGGCTCTGCCAAACTCCAGACCTGATTATGCGCTTTAATCACTTGTACGTCTATACTACACGTTCGTTGAAGAAATTTCAAATTCAATTTATATACAGCTACAGATATAATATCTATCTATCTTTATACGATTATGTATTATATCAATGTACAGACTGATGTGAAACATATGATGACTGGTAGCTAATAATGCCACTAAAATAATATTTATTACACTAAAATATAAATAGTATGTCAAATGTCGTTTATTGAACATTCTAATTATAATGCTAATTATTTTATTAATTGAACGTGTTTCGATATCCCTATGTCGAATAAACCAGACTTATTCAATTTAGCCAAAATATTAAATGTACCTACTTCCTTTTACTTAGTGTTCCATATTAAGATAGCAACAAAGAATAATACGAGTAAATATAGAATCACTACTTGTTCATCAGCTTTGTGATATTTATTACCGTCGATAACTATTCATTTAATGTAAATAATGTTACGCAAAACTCCATGCATCGATATTCAATAGTTTCGGTAGCATTTACAATGCATGCACGCGTGCCAGACGAAGCATTCGCAATACAAATATCGTTCCACAGTTCCATTACAACATTCAGTCTATAAGAAAATAAAAGGTCTCAAATTTACATAGCACGAATGAACCCGGAGCTCCATAGAAATCAGTTTAATTCATTACATCTCTTTTCATCACGATATGCCACTAAAGATCCGGCGCGAGAGCAAGGGGGAACGCGAATCAACGTGACAACTTGCGCGCGCTATTAAATGTCAACCAGAACCAAATTCAATTTCATTTTCAACATCGGTTTATGCGCGTGAGCAACAATGCTCGTGCGCATTGTTTCCTACGCGATCGTAACTTGAACACAAATAATGCAGTCGGTGGCACTATTAGCAATATTAATTATTTCACGTTTACGACGGATTGGTAAAATTACAATTGCTCTTTAATTAATTTGCACGCATCTTTTGCATTTTGTGGAGTTTATAAAAAAAATTACTGATGTCCACATGAGTTACGTTTTCAACTTCTCACCTAGATAGAGACAACGAGTTGAGTGAATTATATTTTCAATTAAGACTTTAAGTTGAAAGAACTTGCATTGCCAGCATTGTGTTATTTCTATGCGTTTGTGATTTCAAAATAACCGTGCTTACTACGTGCATATAGTTATTAGTAAATTATTTACACAATACTAAAATAACTATTTTAACATTTCGTCTGTCCGTCAGTCTTCATGTTCATACGGGTTAATCTCTGGCATACCTGAATCAATTTTTATAGGTCACGGAAATAAATAAGGAGTTATGGAGTTACATATTTTTTATCCCGAAATTCACGCGGAGTCGAGATTTGCGCGAATAAAACCGTGTTTACATTTACTATCGCCGAGGTATACAGATATAAATAAAAACACCAAATATTTTTCAAACACAAATTAAATCCCAAAAGATTTAAATTACAATTTATTTAGTGTGTTGTACACTGAATAGTATACACTGTTCATACACTATACTAACCAATTGTCTCTACATATACTTAAATAATAATAATAAATATATTAATTATATATTTTTTTTATAATTTAAAATGTATTTTTTTTTATAATAATTTATATTTAAAAATGTAAAATTGATTCCCTAATTTAATAAAAGTATATTCTGAATCATAAAAAAATTCAAACGGGCGAAGTCGCAAGCGGGTCACTCAGTTACGTAATAAATTGTAGGCACATAAATTATAATAATAAAACTGGATATATTTAAAATGGTGATTTTGAATAAAACGATTAATTTGTCAAGCAATATTAGTAAAACTAGAACAATCGTAGCTTGTATATTTAAATTTTATAGACTCGTTTATTAAGCTCAGTTCAAGTTTTATATCAAACAGATGTAATAATAAATTTAATACTTTATAACTTCACTATTACATTTATATTATTTTTATAATTTACATAAAAGTAAATAAAATTTTATTAAATATATCTACATATGTATGCTAAAATACTTTATACAAATATGCAATAATCGGTTTATTAGTCAGATGGCTTCGTTAAGATAAATTTATCAGTTAAAAACGATATCTATACAAACAATTTTATAGACATGAAACCAGTCTGTATTGGATACAACCGAGGCAATTAGTACTTAGGCCCATGAGCGACAGCGTGCCTAATCCGATTACGCCTAGTTGAAGCCGCCTATCCACCATACCACAAGCGTCGTATATTGCTATTGCTTTGAAATAATTCGTCCCATACGTTTTAATGTTATATTTCAAATAATAATATTTTCTAATACAATACATTATACGTATACCGTACCAAAACAAGCCCTATACATAAGAAAATATAGCTAACAAAGAACCAAACTATAAAATCTAGAATCTAGATGAATATGTAATATATTGAACACTATAAATTAAGTGTAGAGTCGCCTTTATCGTAGAATCGCGACTGTGCTGTCAACCAACAATACACGAGAACAAATTCCTTTGTCATGACAGATACCAGAACCAACGAGATTAACTTACGAGTACTACTTAAATAACGCCCTTTCCAATTATATTAGAAAGATAGTAACAGTCACTGTAGTCTCGCTCTTTTTACACATAATACGTGTTTCTGACGGTAATATTTTAAAATTAAAAAATATTACATCTTAAAAGTTTTAATTATGACAGAAACCTCTTTTACGTATGTTATTAAAACATTTTAATTTTATTGTCATGTATATTTTCGGTACGAATTAATTGTTCGTCGGATAGAAGGCTTCGCGCTGGTCGATAACAAGTACCTATTATAACGACTACAGTATGCTTAATATCTTGTTTTTTGTTATATTTGCCATTTCACTGCAATAAAGTGTAAATAAATAAAAAGACAAGAACACAAGCTATACAATATATAAATTACTTAATGATTCTACTAGAATTATAATTTCGTGTATTGCACAAATCATGACTTGTGAGGTTTAGTATTAGCTCTTTCTGAAACGTTACAACTTTCACGTCCATAATATTAATAACATGGTATTGTTGTTTCCTAATATATATTGTTATCAATCGTCTAATTTGACGTATATAAACACTTAATGCAAATCTAGAGACATGTACTGGCTATAACACAACAATTGTAACCCCTTTGATTAAAGCTTTTTTAAGCATTAATTAACATATTGTAAAGTTACGATGCAATGTGATTATAACTGCATCATTATCAACTGAGTATTCCGTTTCAATCGACCGCATCTCATCTATTCTCTTACTATTGCTATTATATCATTTGAAACGTTGAATAATATAAATAGCGACGTGAATTGATTTTGATGGGCAACATTATCGACGTTTAAAGAGTGGAAAATCTGGTCCGCTCACCGAGGAAGTTTACGTGAAGGCGGTGAATAGATACATAAAACACTCCATTTGTGAGCCGAGTCTCGCCGCCCTACATGCAAATCAAGTCACGGCTCAACCTAAATAACATCGGATACATCCAGCTTTGAATGACTCGCTCGGTACAAGCAAATAATGAGCCAATTATATTCATCACAAAATGACACCGCCGCAATCATATCGCAATTTAGATACGGTAAATATTTGGAAAAACTATTAAAAATAGATTTACCTACTGATGAGTAACTTTGTTTACCAGAAATCTATTAAACTATACTATTCATACTTCCTTGTCAAATGACAAACAGATACATAACCAAAAAAGTATATTACATGAATATAAGAAAGTACTACAGCTTTTCCTGTTTTCTTCTTTTAATAGTTTTTTTTTCAGACAATTGGTTAATATAGGATGTCCAAAGTATACAAAAAACGAATCCAGTCTTAGTTTGCTAACTCGCATTAGGTATTATTACGATCAGAGTACACTCTTCAAGTAAGATGCTATTACAAAACTACTATAGCTATTATGCGCAGTCGGAGGCTGGCAGGTCATGTTACACTGGTTGCTTATTATTAAATTACCCGCATTAAGTTTGAACGCGCTCTATTTGTCACCGCTCCAGTTTCGCCGCAAAGCCATGGGAAGTTGTTACGAACTACATTCTATGTCATAGAACGATCTAAATTAACTTATTATTACGACTCAGTAGGACCAACCATTGACTCCACTGAATCTAATATCGGACATGACCAATTATTTTTTAAATTTTTATTTAGGAATGGACATAAAATAACATAACAATAATAATTTTATAAGAAAAGAAAACAAAGACTTAATTTTTTTGCGCAGTGTTATTTCACAATAAAGATATATTTTAGAAATGTCTGAAAATTGAACCTAGCGGGACTCGAAGTTAGAGAACTTGGACCGTTTTCAATTGGCGGGGATTCGAGAATCAGACATTAAATTTTTTATACGTGTAACACGAAAACAATTCTAATGTACCTATATAATTATTAAAATATGCATTTCTAAGTACAAGTAAAAATAGGTTAATCTAAACACTACCGGTGACTTTCCAATTTTGCGTGTACAAAATCATTTTGTACCGCAGCTTGATAGTTATTGTGATAGAACACAGGCCTATTTTATTGAAATTATGTAATAAGGTTAATGGGCTACCAATTGCTGGATATTATTATTATATTATTTAAAAATAACAAATGATGTCTCAGGTAAATAAAGAAAACCAAAATTTGCCACTTTTTACATTATTATACATGTAATATTTAAAATTCAAAAAGTTTGAAAGTATATTACCCGATAACTTGCTAAAGTAAAGTATCATGATGAGCCTCAAGGGATAAATTGTATTGATAAAACTCAAGTGGAGCGAAGCTTCTTTTCACGCGTAATCTGTTTAAGGCTGAAATACAAAATTATCTCCCAAACATATGAAGTTTGCGCGGTGGCCATCAATCATTTGGCTGGAGGGGCGCGGAAAGCCGGCACTGTGTAAACCGACGGAAGGAACTCTTAGGAAAGCTACGAATAATACAACACGTATCAATCATAGATTCTGCGACAATCGATCATCAATTTCCAATAAAGAAAATTCGTATTATTAAAAGCAAAAAATACACTCCCAGTTAATGGAATTGATTTCAATAATGTATTCTCAGTAATAAAATATTCTAATACTTCTATTGGCACAATATAATTGAGCCTTCTTTCAAAATACAATAAATTATTTAAATGAATAATAATTATTATATTTTGCAGAGGGAGAAAATGATCTCACGTGAGATTGAGTTTAAAATTGGCATGTCTCAATAATCGACGGCACCGATCTCTTCCGCGAAGAGCGGCTGCTGCTGCGAGCCAGTCAAACGACAAGTGCACAAAGGGCACAGAAGGATAGAATAATAAAAACACCGCAGGGCGCTTATGTAGGTTATATTTAATACATATTTCAACTGTTTTATAATAATTTCATCTAAAGATACCAACTATTTTGTAATATATCGTGGTACATGATTTACTTCAATAACCAAAGCATACAACAAATACTTGATATATAGTCGTATATTTTCTTACTCAAGCAACGATAAAATGTATAGGAATCATCAAATAAACTGTGTTTTTACATACATTCATATATAGTTATGTGTACCTGCATGCACGCATGACTACAGCTATGTCCTACCTAAAAGGTGCAAAATAAAAAAAATATGAGAACACGTATAAATAAAAATCAAACTTGATCAAAAATAAAAACAAAATTATTGGCATCACTGAGCATTGTAGTATGAAAACTGGACATGTATAGGACCGTTGCGGCTACCGCAAAAGGAATCTTCCAGGAGACTGGTTTTATAAGTAGATAACAACATATGGGCTATAGTGCTATGCTTTTTAGCAGTTTACACACTTTTTTAATATTCTAAGATAATCAATGAATTAAAATAGACGAGAATGTTCACTCAGCCTGTCTCAGTCACGTTTACGTTTTTTATCAATAGTTACACAAACCTTGACTCGCTCGCGAATTCGTTTGATAGAACTACATAATTATTAATATAGTTATCTGCATTACTTTCGTTGTCTTACAATACTATCAATATTTTATAAACAATATCTATAATTATAGCCATTTCTGAGATTAACGTGCACAAATAGACAAAAAAAATAAAAATCACTTTTGTATCATTCTTAATCTTCCATGTAGACACGAATCCATTATGATTTATTATAAGTATAGATATTATAAGAAGAATACACTACTTTAACGAAATAAAGTTAATAAAACGTGCAATCCGTTCAGTGATGTTATATCTACATATTATTATAGAGTTCACTGTTTACTTAATAAATAATTTCATTGATATTCAATACAAATTTTGAATTAATCGGTAGTAATGAAACAACAAGTAATGTAAGCAGCTATATTCATTTAGCCGAGTTAGCTAATTTATCCGCTATTTAGCTGGTAAACGTGAGATCGGTATCACATGGCAGTGCCTGAGCGGCTGAGCGCATTCAGAATCGCGGCGGGCGGGCTCAAACTGCACGAAACTGGGAAACAATTATTTATTGCAGTGCCGATTGGTGCAGATGATGCAGGTGATATGTATGTATCGAATTTGGTTGAACTGCTATAATTTAAATAATATATTATGAAGATGGTTATAATATAAATAATCTTACAAGTATAAAAGAAATATTTATAAATATTTCATAAATTGTGAAGTAGGAGAAATTGATTACGATTAATCTATATTATCAATGATTATAACATGTACAATGTAAATCGCAATTTAGCCTAAGGATTGCCATTAAAAAGCCCACAAACTCGCCATAAGGAGCAGTTAGGATACAATCACGGATATCGCAGGGCCCCGACGTAGCGAGAACATTCAAATTATCGAAAGGCTAGATCCAGCGATCCATAATCGCTGCGTTCATTTGTAACCGGCTAACAGTACAAGAAAATATCTCTATCAGATAGCGAGCGACGCTGAGCCTCAATATTATTCAGAACTACGAAAAACAATCGTGCCTCGTTAAACTCAGATAGTGGATTCGCGATTACTTTACTGCGAGGGCTTCTCTTATCTAATGTTGAATTTTATTATATCTTTAATGCGCTTAGAACTATTCCTTTTAGCAAATTAAAGACAACAATGTTCATTTACTTTACTTCGAACATTGCAAATAAAATTAATTCTAAAGTTTACTCGACACAAACCACAATATAACAAGAATATCCTTTTTTTTATAATATGAACGAATGATTTGGAATCTGAGTGGCTAATATAATACCTAATACAGTGTGGTAATTATATTATGATTGATAATAAAAGACTTTTTAAATGGTAGTCGAAATCGGATACATTATATATGAAGTAAGTAAAACTATACGAATCCGCTTTTTTAATTAGAAAATGTTAGTAAAGAAACCTTTAACGTCAACGTATCAATCGGAGAAGCTATAGGTCGAAGCTATCGGTCGATGCTAATGAGGCCGGCCGGTTAAAGGGACAATTGTTTGCCAGTAACTGTAGCTTTTCTTTGGGACGGTTTAAGGCTCTATTTCTAGAAAGACGTTGATTAATCACTTCCCAACTTTGCAGGAATTGTGCTACTGTGTTGCGAATTCAATTGAAAATTTAAATTGAAGAAAACGTGTTCTCGGTGAAGTAAGAGTAAATCAAGTCTGTCTAATGAACCAAGGGGAGTACAAATAGGTGAAGTTAGACGGTTCGTTCGATGCTTACATTAATTTCCTGGTAATAAACATTAAACAAACAGACGGGTCGTGTCGTGAACGTCACCGTTGCGCAAGGCAATTAGATCGACATTTGGCGGGTGACGGCACAGAGAGGGTTACGTATAGCGTCGTTGTTTGCTCAACATCCACTCACCGCCTGCGCCTGTAAATTGGGGCTTGTATATAATTATGTATCGCTTTAAATTCAATGTGTTTTACGTGTTATTATACTGTAGCAATCATAAATTTGTTGCATAAGGAATACGTACGTACCTGTAAGTCAATAAATAAGTATCTTGTTCTTATATTTCAATAAAACTAGTGTGAAAAATATAAGACATACATCCAATAAATCTAGTCGCTCCACTATCGGTAAAGTATACAAATACGAAATTGATTGCTTCGTGTGGCGAGTGACATTTCAGTATCCGCTTGGATGTGTAAGGGGGTCGGCAGGGGCGCGGGGGTAGCACTTCACACTGACATTTGAATAGCCGAGACCCGGCATGTACTGGCACTCAACGACGGGCAACGAGAAGCGACAATGTTCCCAGGACAACAAACAACCTTACCATTGAAAAGAAAATTTACTTTATTCAAAGCACAATGAAACTTCTTATTTTTCAAGTGTCCCTCCTGACACCGTGCCAATATATGGAAACACACGATGGTAGCGAATAAATTATTCTTAAGTGCAAAATTTTAAAATATATAAAATACAATGAAAGATTAAAACAATTAAAATTATTTTTTTTTTAATATAAAGCAATATTAACAAAAAAAAACATTACATTTGAAACGTTTTCCCAAAAAATCGAAATTCTGAATTTTTTCACAAATATTTTGGAAGGCATTATAAAACGAACGTGACTCGCTATCCGACGTACGTGTTGTAGATTATACAGCATATATCAAACAATAAATGCGTTTTAGTGTTTCTGCATTAGATTATCTATGCGTGATACGTGTCCTGAAATAATAGTATAGCCAGGCGTTAAAACCGGTTACTAAAACGATTGAAATAATGTTACATAGTTTCGATTTTATCTATATGACTAAGAATTTTCAATATGACGCTTATCCAAAGTACGAAATGTGCATAGCGCATGACGTATTATTAGTTCAAATTTAAATTTAAACTTAAAACTAAACTTTAAGCTTAAAACTTAAAACGTTTTCGTAAATTTCATAAAAAATATATTTTGTTAGAAAACTTCGAAGGATCACGTTGACATTTAGCATCTGTGGTTATATTTAAACACATGTGATTAAGAATATAGGCTGAAGAATATAGGCTGATGTCCATGCGCCATATGCAGAAAGCACGCGGCATCTAAAAAAATCTGTTAATAATCTTAAAAAATATCAGTACGCGTTCAATATGTTCTGTAAAGGATACTGTCACATGTGTAGGAATGCGACAGCATTCTTTTACAATATTTTATGATAAAAATATTTTTAATAAAATGATAGTCATTTATTTAAATGCCAAACAACCACATGTCTCCTAGGTCATATTGAGACTTTTTTATTCGTAGCAAAATTGAAAGCGGCTTACATATTAAACAGTCAAATTGTATAATAAAAAGATTCGAAAGAAATGTTACTATTGAAAAACTTTCTTCATTCGTAAACATTATAAATCTAATATAATATACCATTCTAGCAATATTAATCTTCCACAGATTACCTGCAATTAACGATACTAATATAAGTATGAAAATACGAATACGAAAACCTACCTCGTAGCTGAAAGCCTATTCACCACCCGTACCGCTAATTGCCGCGCCTCCAAGACATAAACAATTAACAGTTACTCATCGTTCACAATGGAATAGTATATTACTTGTAGGAGTTTGTTACGACGTTGCCGCTCAGTATAAAGCAAAGGCCAAGCACGTTTGGACAACAAGTATTCGCATAACGGCCCCTTATAGGAAACATCTGAATCCTGTTCTGTACACGTCTATAGATATGCATCATACGATCGTTCCAAGAGTGGATGTAGCGATAGATTTCTACGTATAAATTATGTATTTGTATGTGAAAATATTAAAATGTAGCCACTGCCCTTTACACTATGTATGAATGCCCACTTAACTATTTAATATTTTTTTTATTAAATCCTATAAATCTACAATTGTTGTAACAAAAATTCGTTGAAATTCATCAGTGATCGTGTAATCACGAACTTTCTATAACAGGTGAAAATGGTTGCATCACGACAGGCTTTGAGTTTGAATATGAATTAAGGAAATATAACGCGAACGTGTCTAGTCAATAAGCAAGCAAATTACTACATTATTAACGTTATGAAGGTGGATTATATAGTTCAGGAATAAGCTTTTTAAATAACCATTTTCATGTTTAAAGAATATCTCATAGATATTATGATTATATTAAAATTCTATATATATCATTGCCTCTTAAACACTATACAAGCCTCACCAATAAATTTTTTTGCTAAATATATCAATAACACAAGGATTTATTTGTTTCAACTTTAAATTAAATTACAATATATATTTCATTGTATTATTTTACATATATAAATTTTAATTTTACCAAAAGCATACTTTAATAAGTAGCTAGCGCTTACATCAATAAAAAAGGTAAAGCGTCCTCACGCTTCATCGAACAAATAGATCAATTACAATGTGGTATTGCTGCGCATGATTAACCGTTTAGGTTGGGGTGACTGTATAAGTCAACAAGCACTAAAATAAGCGGAATTTGAAGCTTTATTATCTAAAAACACTGTAACAAAGTATTTAACTTCTAAGATGTTGTCTAAAATATAACAACATTATAGAATTTAAAATTTTAAAAAATCAAATATAAATAACTGCAAGAATATTTAAATAACAATACAACAATTTTAAAATCTTTATCAATATAAGCATACAATACGATTGTGACCTACATTACACAGTATGATTAGAATGATTGGTCTATTACCATCTTAAGTCACTGTGTGCAAGCCTTAGCATTCCTGCAACAATTTGAACGTCGGCGGTTTTGAGTTACGGTGCACCGCGACCGGTCTGATGGTTTATTATCGAGAACATCTCTTCCGCCCTTGTTGGTCCGCGATCTTGTGTCGCTGCATAACGGATCTAATGGCGGTGCATCCGCGTTATTAATCTTACTATTGTATTAGCTACAAGCACGTCACAACGTGTACAGGCACTGATAACAGTAATGGAAATACTCGGTGATTCGATCAATAACTTCGATTACAGTTACCGGACACCTTTTATCGTAAATCTGCTGAAGGAAACACTTGTAGGTATCTATGGTTGAGAGTTGTTCAGAATATTATGAATTATTAGTTGCATAATAAATATTTTATTTATTTATAAGAAAGCATGGTCATTACGCTACCACTAATTTAATTATATATGTATGTACAAAACAATTATATTGATTTTTAAAATGCCATATAAACGTTATTATAAAAAAAACAATAGGCGCATCTGTCGCGTGCACACGCCCACTATCATCTAGGCGCTATGCAGTGCTCTCCTACCCTCGCTCCAATTACGATAACCATCACTCAAGGCGAGCGGAACGAAAGGAGGCAGGTACCGGTTAAAACGTAAAATTACACTTAAATTTTTACTCAGCGAAGCACACAGTAAAAAACAAATATTCTCATGGCAAGTATCGACGGAACGTGACCGGCCTTCGTCAAAATAGTCGGCCGTTGTCTTATTGGGCGGCACTTCACGCCGCGCGGGCGAAGTGCTAAAGTGTAAAAAGATGCAGAGAAATTTATAAGCTCGACGTCACGATTATTGAATAATGACTTCACAAATTAGCGTCCGCCCGCTTTAAATTATAATCTAATGTGCGATCATAAATCTGAAATAATAATGTGGATAATTTATCGCTCGCAGCTCTCATTACGATTCGCGGACGCGATCCTTTATCACGGAAAGGAAAATTTAAGTTGTAGCACATTTGCATAAGCAATGGTGGCAAGATAAAACGCAGGACTGATTATGCCGTGGTACATTATAAGCTTATTTATACAGCGGTTCGTTAAGTTGGATAGCCGTAGGGAGCAGACATTTGTACGCGGCTGTGGAACGATGTGTTTTTACAAGATCGGCATGTGCTACACAAAATCCAACAAATGACCGGGCGTCATCTATCAAAAACGTTAACGAGCTCAGATGCCGCGGGAATTTACAATCACTGCATCAATAATGTAGAATGATGTTGATGAAATATCAAAAGCCTCTACCTAATTTAACTTTTGGAATAGAGTCAAAACAGTGTGTCTCCCTAATAAGATAGTAATTTACGATCACGTTTCTACATAAAAATATCAGAAACGATTTACATTCTCATTCCTAATGACAATTATTTATAAGCGTTATATTTTGTTGTTATTTGTGTTTAATGTTTAATTAATTATATTCAATCTCCCTTCTTACGGGACTGTTAAATTTATACGTGTAATATAACGTATATATCAATAAACATACACAAACTTTCATTTTAGAATATTTATTTCATTAGAAATACTTAAGGCAAAGGTAGTTCTATTACGACATATACACATGAATAGTATCAAATAACAATTTATTACTATTGCTCGAAAATGTTTTAACTATCAAAGTGACACTACTGGAAACAAATTAATCCCGTGCCTATAGAATGAGATCTCAGGGCCCCCAGACCTACGTCATTTTAGCAAAACTAAAATTTTGTGGATTAATAGTTCAATATGTAGTTAAGGCTATATGCGTACTTACTAACTTGAAAGTGGGGTCGATGTAATCGAATATACTCGTAGATAAAACATTGCAGTAGAGTATAATCCATATATTTTCAAGACAAGTATATAAATAAGAAAATACGTAATTTCTTAAGAGAAGGCACTTTCATATACCTACACTTCACGAATAAATTATTTGTATCAAAATAAAAATTTGTCACGTATATATAAAATGAACTTAGGAAAAAACATCTACATAAAATATTTTCGCCAGATGAAAATAAAAACCAGAGTGCTTCTTTTATACATTCCTTGCTGTAAAACCACTAAATGACATCACTAGACCCTTCACGTGAACACATGACACTGACACACGATGTTATCTTTAGGCTGAATAAAATAATTAACGGGGCGAAGTTCTATTATACTGAACACACCATATGCTATAGTTATTAAATTTTGTGAATAGAAGTTTACATTTCGTGCAGATACTCCAATTAATGTTGCCTATCTATTGAAAACCGTTAACCTTCTATCATATTTTTTACATCATATCTTTTAATGATTTTTTTTTACCTTATTATAACACAATAAATTTTATAACATTTTTATGCTTTCTCCGTTCTTCATTTCCTATTCAGCAAGGTAGACTGTGTGTAGAATGTATTTTAACGGTTTCATCCTTACCGTATAACCAAATCATACAGGCGTATTTTAATAAACACAAGCATTTCCTTGTGTAAAAATTTAAAAGTGGAATTTAAATAATTTATAGTAGTTGCCACAACATGCAATGCCTCCTGAATTCGGCGGAAAGTGGGCAAAGGAAGTGTTTTAATGGAAACGAAGTGTCTTAACACTAGAACTCCAGTTCCATTTGCATACCCGGCTATGTGTAGGAAACAGCATGAAGCTAAAACATTTAAATTGTAAATGGAAATTTAAAATTTTTATAATATTTATTTTAACATTTTTAAAGTAAAAAAGTACGATACGAAAAATTCCAATTTAAAGTGAACGGTGAATTTGATGTATAAAATGATAAATTTTAAGTGAAAAATTGTTAATTCGTTGCGTAAAAGTATGAATTCGGAGTTAAAAGCCTATAAACACATTTATTATAAAATATAAATCATAAAGGTAGCTTGACATAAACGTAAACATCACACTCTGTATACAACAACGTCAATAGTGCCAACAAAACGCAACAACGAAAACCGTACGTCCACTACTCTTAAAGACTCACGGGTGGTCCCAGCGGGGGTCTAATCCCACTCTCTTACAATGTCCATAACTCAGTGATTCGCGCAAATATTGCCTTGATTATCTAACGCGACATTCAATACTTTATCCACGACGGGAAGGCACTAAAATAATCCTATAGGATATATTATATTAATATACTTTAAATGACGTAGCGGGAAATCATAATTTCAACTGTATGGGCCATAAAGTGGCGAAGGTAATGGGATAACTAAAAAGATTGCGTGACGGTGAATAAAATGAGCTTGCGGTCGGTTTCAATTTGCGCGCACATCACTCGTTAGTACCAACTGAGGAGCTAACGCAAAAAGGGCTAACTAATTTGTAAACTAATTTCAGTGTTAACCGCCAATAAGTGTTCAAGGAAGCTAAATACTTAATTAATGATGTTTAGTTCGTATTTTAACAGGCATACGAGTATACACTGCAATGAAAAATAATAAGCCTGTAATTTTGGTAACATAACTTAAGTATCGATCTTTCTTTATAATAACTTATTTATCAAAAAGCAATATATGTTTACCTCTCGTGTTTGTCTAAGTTCAAGTATTCAATCGAGAGCTTTTAAGTCAATATAATCCAACGAGCGTGGAAACTTGTTTCATTTGAACGTATGTAAAAGTTTTGATTAATCCGCAATTGCTTACATAAATATGTGTATAGAGTAGCAGAAAACTTTAAAAGCTCTTAAGCTTACGTTTGAACTTGTAATAAATTAAAATTATTGATTGAAGTATATTCATAACATTTCAACACATAATCTATTAATTCCTTTTTAACATTTTCTGATAAATTAAGACAAGCTATTTGTTTACTTTCACGCTACATCCCGCACATAGCAAGGGCACTTGGGAATCTAATGTTAAAACACTGCGTTCCCATTAAGACACTTCCGTTTCCTACTTTCAGCAGACTTTTGGAGGTATTGTGTGTTGTCGAACCCACAACGACTGGCCTCAATTTTAAAAGCAATAGTTCAAAAATAGTAATAATTTTATTTTCCTTTAGGAATTCACAAAATACTCAATATGAACATAAAAGTGCTATTAATAACGAAAAACTTATTTTATCAGAGCACACACAACTATTAAGATTTAGATTGGATCTATACTGTGAGATTAAGTGCTGCATAAGACGTTGCATTGCGGAGAAACTAAGCGTAAATATAATTTTCGAGAGTCAATTTAGTTCGCTAACGAGATTGGATGAAAGGCGGGAGGTTTATTAAGTTCCATCAGGCGAGTCTGTGGCGACATCGCACAAACGAGCCGCAGTAGACCACAGCGTCACGCGGGTGAATAAGCTACCAGGTAACTTAGCCTGCGATCTCCTTAGATGGTTTAATTTATTTGGATATATAAATATTTTTATTTACTTACAAATTTAAACACAAAAGGATAAACAGGATAAGCTTCTTATCTATTAAAACTGCACTGAAGAGTGGAGCCATAATTTTTTTTTGCTACGAATGAGAATCGATCCCCCAAATTATCATATTTACGTTTGCCACGATAATCAATTTCATATAAAAAGTACTACCAGTACCTCTATATTTAATAGTAAATTATAATTAAAAAACTATAACTTTAAGCTCGAAGACAGTGACAAATCAGATGTCATGTTTTCTAATACATATCTGCAGTCAATAATTTTCTCGTAGCCGCAGTGGAAGTCATGCGAGGCTCTTGAAAGATGTGGCGGCATGAGTTACAAGACAGTCTATATAATTGTTAAATTTGCATCCATAATAATGGCTAACGAGTAAGATTGCGATCAACCAGTTCGCGCCGCAACGACAAGTTGATTGGAATCGATCGCAACCGGCCTTTGAACAAAGTGACTTTGGTTATGTCGATAACATCGATTGGAACTAGTCGATAGTTTCTATATATATATTTTGATGGATTCTAGTATATTTCAAATAATATGTATGTATAACTATGTAGATATAAGAAAGTGATAATTCTTCTAAAACTAAATAAAATTTGCGTAAATAAAGTGTTCGTTTATTCATACTCTATGTACTCTAATACATTTTCTACCTAACCTGCAAGAACATATTATAATACATAACTATTAATGTCAACAAGATATAAATAATCATTCATAACTCATAATTACTGTTAAAGTTATTAATTTAATTCACTCTCACTAATCATAAACAAATAATCAAAATAAAAGATAAAAACATTAAATAAGCTAATAACATTTGGAACATCCCAAACTATTTAACAAGGAACTAAATCCCTAATAGAACATCGAATCTTTTATCGACATCCAACACGCGAACTGTAATCGTGGCGAGCGATAGGGATGGGTCACTAATTACTGTTATTAGACAAGTTGCTGGCTGGACCCTCGGGACGGTGGTCACTGGCACCGACGCAACACGCATGCGTCAACTTTGTTTGAATTACAAACGTATGAGTACCAGTATGTATCTACATATGTACATGATTAATAGCACGAGGGACTAATTTAACTGGATATTTATAACAAGCCACCCAGTGGATTACGTTCACACATCATATCTAAATGCGATCTTAGCTTCACGTGTTTATTAATTAAGCAGCTGTCGTATATGTTTATTAAAGAAACGTCCTTATAGAGAACCTTATCCAACA
The DNA here is from genome assembly GCA_016802625.1 of Heliconius numata. Classification (NCBI taxonomy): domain Eukaryota; kingdom Metazoa; phylum Arthropoda; class Insecta; order Lepidoptera; family Nymphalidae; genus Heliconius; species Heliconius numata. Next base: position 74,896 of record JAEBDU010013503.1, on the reverse strand, counting down.
CTTTATTACAAAACCTGATCCATCATGTAATAGGGGCCTCGTAAAAGTCGATAAAATTGTTAATGTAATAAATCACTACTGATTAAAATTATATCGATACCCATTAATAACACTACTTAAGGTAAAAATGTTTCGATATCAAATTTATTTCCGTTATGATATATCTTTAATTGTTTTTACGTACCAATATTACTATATTTTAATTTTAATATCTATTCAATTTGGTTATGTACGTACCTATATGTAGGTATATTATATATATGTTATAATTTGACCGAGACCGAGTTATATGTTATAAATTTTATTAATGTTAAATGAACATAATAATTCAAATTTATTTGTAGTTTGATACAAATTACAGATAGAATATCTCATAAATAGGCAGGAGGCGCGTGCTAAATGTGTAATTTCCAATCTAACAGTAATAATAATAAAATATTTCAACGACAGTTGTAAAATTTAAATTTATTGCTGAATAATACAATAACGCCCACATCGTTAACTGGAAGCATAATATTAGTAATCAATAGTCAAACAAAGATAACTAAGTTAAATACAAAAGACTTCAATAATTCTGTACTTACAAGTATTTAAAGTTTTAAGGGATAATATATAATGGAAGCCCGTGTTAAGCACGCAGGGCACACAAAAAAAGGCATTTTTACAGTGGGGGCACGACTATTGGAAATAAAAAACATGAGCGCTTAGTGAAAAGAGTATATGTAACACGCACCGGGAGACAAAATTGCACGTGTAGCAGATGTGTTTAATTACTGAGCGGTCATAATTACGAAAAGAGTTGAGCTTCTTTACGAGCGAAAACGAAATCGTACTTTGACAGTGGGATCTCTAAGTGAAGGAATACAAATAAAAAATTCTGACATTTAATTATTGAAATAAAATAAATCATACAATTTACTTTATGGAAATGTTTAAATTTAGCAAAATCCTTGTAAATTTTTATAACATTTAATTATTTATATTATACATGATCATAACTTACACTGATAAGGTGTCAGTGATCTGAGTTTCAGTATTCTATTTGAAATATAATACACAACATCCCTTTACACATTTTTAAACACAATTTGCAAAAGCTAAATAAATAAAATATCAACACGTTGCTAACACGACCCATAAAGCGGTGGACCATGTTAATATTTGTTTTAATAACGTCAAAATATTTTATAAAAATATGAGCTGCGCGTAGAAATTAATTGGTGAGTTAGACCTTTTTTATTGCTATTGCGTCCAGGAGGCTCAACGTTATATTAGCTTAACAAGATCCCCGAGATAAAGGGTTTAAAAAGCGTAACGCATGGCGGTGTAATTTCTAAATTAAAGATACAATATGACTAAAATTTCGTTATTTTCTTTTTAAATTAAAAATTTCGTTATATATTTTTTTTTATAATTTATCCCGCATAAAATCCGGTAGACAGGGATAACCTAGCGTTAAGATACTCCGTTTTCTGTCCAAATTCGAGACACTGCGTGTTGAATGACGGAACTCGCAAAGTAATAAAAATTATTTAATCAGGTATATAACACCATCCAATATGCCCATATTGATAATTTGATCGAACCCACAACCATCGCGATTATAGTCCGACCGTAACAGTCCCAAAAGATGTATTTTATATAAACTGTACTTATCAAATCTGTAGTTGTAAATTAGGATTTTATTTAACATTATAAATTAATGAGGGTTTAAAGATTAATCTAACTGACTACGTATAAAAAGGACTATACAAAAGTAAATAAAAAAAAATAATAAGCTTCATTAAACATAACGATCATTGTGCAACGCGTACCGACAAAAACCGGTCAATTGCGAGTCGGGCTCACACATCGATGATTCCGTACCAATTTCATGGTCGTAGGTTAACGGAAAGTAGCTACAACTTATAAAAGTTGACAATTTAATTTTGCTCGAGTAACCGCTATTTAAGTTTCGTACATAAATAGTGTATACGCCCGCAAACAAAAATAAAATTTGTAATTTATTCTTCCGAGACGTAGGGGAGAAGTGGCATGAAGGAGCCAGGTTTTGAAAGAGCCACTTGCAATATTATCGTAGTTTAGGAACGGATTCGTTAGAATATTTTATTTTTAAATGGCAATATTGATTTCCACCCACAAAAATTTCGGACCGTCGGGTCATCGGAATTTCGGAATCATCGGGACCAACGGACGCCGATACGTCGAGTTGAAGTTTTTGGCATTCCAAAGTAAGTATTTTACCTCCTTTGAGTTGTTTTTTAGTATTTCATTGTAAACAAATACGGGTAATTGGAATATAGATAGAGTTTATGTATATATTTGGCCTTGTAACTGCATTAAAATTGAGTTTGAAAAGTTTTGATATCGTTGTCATTTTGGAGGTTACATTTTTTTATAGAATAGGTTATAAAAGAGCCAGGTGGACGGGCCTTGAAGGAGCCGAAAGAAAAAACGAAAAAGGCCCGAAAAATCAAAACATTTTTGAGAAATTAAGCACTGCAAAGATTTTATGTTGTATAATGTTAAGAATAATATAATGTTAAGAAAAATAGAATATAAATAAAATAATATAATGTGATTGGTCTGAATAATATAAGATTAAAAAGTTTGTTAGAATTATCTACTTAAAATGACTGATAGAATTAAAAAAAATATTACTTTTTAATAATAATTATTAAATCGTTTTTATTTAATATTGTTTAGCATAATTTTCACTGTTATACCTCATAATATAAGACTGGCTCTTTCATAACTTTTAATGGCTCTTTCAATACCGAAATGTTATGAAAGAGCCAAATGACACATTTTTTTAAAATGAATATTTTATTGATTAATTATTGTATGTAAGGGTTATTTCGTACGAAATTACCTAGTTTAATAAATAAATAATAATTTGAGGAAAAAAAATCTTAATTTCTTTAATTAAAAGTATATTTTTTTGCTTCATTTAGTAAACTGGCTCTTTCATGCCACTTCTCCCTTACATATGTACATAAAAATGTACTGCAAGTCCTTTGCCAAATCGTATAATTGTGGGTCAATTGGTAAGTATAGGAATTGATAAACGAGGATAAATTGGATTAGATCTGAATATATTATATTATTGTCAGCTTGATAGCAGTCATGATTAAAATTGTCTGAACAGACATACAGACAGACAACAAAGATATCATTTAAAAGTAAGGAATCCTAAAAATTAATTCGATTGAAAGTACTGAGATAAACCTCTATAAGGAACGAATGAGACGCGGCATGTGAAAATTTAGAGAAACGCACGTCCCACGCAAGTTGCACGCGAATAGTGGGCGAGTGGTAACACACATTGAATATATCATGCAGAGCTGTCTTGTTACGCTTAAAGTGGCCATATAAAGAAATTTAAATTTACACCAAATAAATTGGTTATTTCTAAGAATTTGTAGTCAAAAATTATTAAATACGAAATTAATATAGCAAAGGCCTAAAATGTGACTGTTTTTTTTTTTGGAAAAAGGACAAGCCAAGCGAGCGTTCGGGTCAACTGATGATGATCACCGCCGCCCACGACCCCGTGCAGCACCAGAGGAGCTACAGGTGCGTTGCCGGACTGTAAACGCGGCAGGTTGTAGGTTCGATCCCCAGTCAAGTACATATAAATGCGCAAAATCTCAGAAAGCCTAACTTCAGGGCGGCCACGACTCGGCGACCGAATTGTAAATATGCTGATTGTTGGACTATCACCAGAACCCACACGTATGAAATTGAGTCAGGAAAGCTTAGAGTGCGTCTACCGGAAAAATATGTATTTAAATCACACAAACAGACATACAAAAGGACTATAAAGTAAGATAATTCCTAATATAATGAACATATTAAATATAGAGATGTTATTGGACGAATAAAAAGTTGTAAACACCAAAAACTTTTGCCCTATACAAGATTTACTATGTGCGTCCAAACACGCAGTGCCGATCCGATCGCATGCGTGTCGCCTTATCGCGCACGACTCGCTAAATTAACTCTCCTTATGAAGACATACGACGACCTGCGTGCACTCCATTCAATGCTTTTACTAACTTTATTTACCTACATTTGATTTAATATAATAAAATCAACTAAAAGGTTATTAATTAATTAAACTTAATTTATCATTGCCTAAATTAAATTAATCAAATCAAAGTTCATATAAAGTTTCTACTGCGTAACCACTTATTGTCGAAAAATAAAAAAGTTTTCCAAAGGTAAAAAGACAGCATTTATAAATATTTATACTTTGCATCTTTATATTTCAGAAGACCACATAACGACATTTCCACTAAAGGTTTCTGATCCATTTCAACGCACAATGAATACAAAATAAGAAATCAACGCAACCGCACTTACCCTAAGCAATTTTCTTTCATAGCCAATATTTCTAGCGGCTTCGCGAGGCGCCACTAAAATATGGAGCTCGAGCATGGATTTTTGTTTAGTGTGCAATTTTCAATCGGAATAGACATATATCACGTTTTGCGCAACCTGAACGCAACCAAAATGGCCTAATAAATCCAAAAGTCCATTTTCATATAAAAGAAAACCGATTAAGGAGTTCTGCGATAGCGATCTCTCGAATGAAGCTATATATTTTCATGATCGAACGAATTCAAGATCACAAGCAGTTGACGGGAGGTGCGTGAGGAAATTGAAAAGAAAAATGTCACTGATATAGTCTATTGTCTGTCTGAAAATAGTTAAAATACATGTACCTACTCATAATATACGCATTTAGTTTTATTGTTTCTTATCTTTATATCTCAAGAATCTAATAAGCTTACATAAAGTTTATAATTTCATTACAACAAATTATCTTTGTTTAGTAATTACATATTTATAAATAAAATATATTTGTGTAAAAATTAATGTTCGACAATGCAAAAAAAACGTGCGAAAAATATTACAAGAAAAAAGTTTATTTTAAGCATTGTTAGAAAAATAAAGACATTATTTATATCTTCCCAAGGATATAAAGAAATTACCGGCCATAATAGAAACGCCTTCGTCACATTACAAAGTCACACACCACTGTTTCATATAATTTTTCAACAATTTCACTACACGTCCCTTTTGGTAAATTGTCATTATTAAAAGTTTTCCTGTGCACTCTAAATAGCATCTTTAATAAGATTAAAACCAATTTACTTATTTTTACAAAATCAAAGTGGGTACAATTAAAGAAAGTACTTATTAAGAAATAATTTGGAAATAAATCCAGTCTATAGCGCTTTAACAAAAATGTTAAAACTTTCTTATCTCACAAATATATTGAAGCAATCAAAAGGAACGCCGAATTATTTTAATTTCATAAATACGTAGAGCATTTCAGCCTCATTTCGCAATTGTAAGAAAATTGGGCCGAACATTGCTGCGCCATATTAAATTCTTCCTGTTTAATCAAAAGTATAAGGTAAGAATTATAAACGATAAAATCCCTGTACATCGACGATACGAAAAGAAAAGTCGGCAAATAAATAGCTGGCGATGTTTCAAAAAATGGGTAAATTGCCGGGGTGAGTTTGCGGGCACGCCTTTTATCTGTAGCGTCTATCAGGCTCACGTCACCGTTGTTTATACAGATAAGGGCAGAAAGCACTTTATAAAAACAAAATGTATCGACGCGTACAACAATGGCGAATTAAAATGATCTTCCGTTGTTCAATTCGCAAAGTGTGTATTCCATATTATCGCAAAAAACAAGTTCTCATTCGCCCTCGATTTAATGTATTAAACATAAATTAGAGTGAAAATATGCAGGGCAATTACATACAATAAGTTGAACAATAAATCTGCTATCGTAAAGAGCATAAAGTGTATTTTGTACCTTTGTTTTTAGATAAAAAATAATGAGTTCAACCATTACCTCTCTAGTTGCCGTGTAACAAATGTTGTTATGCAAAACTACTTCAGATAAAATATAATGCCGTAAATACAAATAACTGACCACTCGCAGCGATCACTGGCATGATTAAGAAAAAGGAGCTAGAGCGGGAGCATGATACAAAAGCAGCATGATAACAGAAAAACGAAAAACGCCCGCAAGCAGACGATATCTACTTGCCTTAGTTATTAAATATTAAAATAAGCCGAGCATTCCGACACGAGTCCCCGAGATACGCTAGATTATTGCAAACACAATGAAAGCGCAGGATCCAATTGCTTTCTCGCGTTATCAGAGACAGAACATCGCTTACTTATAGCTTACAATAAAAATTTGCATAAATGATTAATGTCAATCGTGTTCATTAGAGACGACCCGGGGACAAAATCGTGTATTAATAACCTTTAACGAGTTTAAAGGGCAGCGCCGTATTCCCGATGTCTGCAGAATGCTATAAATCGAAACGTACATTGCCTCACCGTGGCCCGAAATTGTATCGGTTGCTTAAGCATTGTGCCGGAGCTCGTCGCCGCCCACTTACCTGAAACAATACATCATTACAATATCATTATGAAGCTTCTTGACACATGACACGCAATAAATTAAATAATTAAGCTTATTTTTCTGATAAGATAAACTCAATTCAAAAGAAGATATAAAATTGACACCGACATGTCTATGATTTTTGAAGATAATATTGCTGAAGTACCGGCTTATTTACCAAGTTACGTTCACTTGCAATTTCTAGAACTTATCGTTTAGTTCTACCATATTGAATACTAACAAGACACTTAGAACCAATAATAATTAAATCACTTGCCTCCTACTCTATCTGCAACGTCTATCTATACGCCTATTAAATCTAACTACTGTTATTATTAATTTAACAGACTAGTTTTTTGTAGTCATATTATGACTAGATAAATACTCATACAATATATTATAGAGAATTATCGATGATGCATAAGAAAATAAAGTATTTTGAGTTCTGTTTAAAGGGACGAATATTCTTTAGGCACTCACAATTTCTGCTTGACTATACAAGACGCCGCAACCTGATAGCAAGCAGTGCTACGATAAGATTTTATTTAGTAGCATTAGTACTCGCAGTGGCTTATCGGAATTCTGCCCAAGAGACTAGTAAACGAAGACTTGTATATTTATTTCATCGGTCGATTTCTCTATATAAGATACAAATACTTAAAAGATTTATGGTAAAATTTTCGAATTGTTATTTAATTTGTATAAATGGGTAAATAATTTTATTCAGAAATATGTTAGGTGTCTGGTGATTTAACAATTTATATAATTAAAGATGTTTATATAGGCAGTAATTAATATTTTTCTATAACATAGAACTATCGCACTTACAATTCGCAAAGGGCGAAACCAAGTCAGCCAAATCAATATTTAGGTATATTTTTATATAAAATTTTCCTATAGAAACTATTAATTTATGTAGCTAAAACCCTGTACTTAATATCTACTGACAGGGATCAGAATAATAAACGGATAATCTATTCGTGATACACGGCTTGTTTAACTAAGGGCCGCGTTCTCATGGCTATCGTCGTCCAGATCTGTCGTCGTGTGCAGGCGCCAATGTTCGCTAATGTTATTTAATTAACTCGTATTCATTATCGAAGGACGCGTGCGTTCGTAGCGAGATCTACAGGTGCTCGGAGGGAGACAGACCACCGACGCAAACGGTCACCTTCTGGATCTTTTTATTTTGTTCATTTACTTTAAAATGATAAATTGAGTAGGTATTATTGTTGTAATTGAGTATTGTGACTATCAACACGACTAGTCGGGAGTCGATCCTCACTCAAGAAAATGAAATATTTATTTAAATTTATTTCATTTCGTCGCCCTAGTGTCAAGGCAGAGCACAGCGTTGAGTTCTGTCCTACAGGATTCAGCAGAAAATGGGGGACGGAGTGTCTTAACACTAAGTTCACTCTGTCTACCGTGCTGTGTGCGTGAAGCTGATTATTATAATATAAAATATTTTATATAAAACTTTATAATTTCAATTCTGAAATTCTGCACGTATATATCCACAAGAAGGTTCTATAATATGACTTTTACAAATCATATTATTAACTTCATAGTGTGGCGGGAGATAAGTTTAAAGTTACATATTAATCCAGGCGTCAGGCGAGTCGCGCTTTGTCGGATCTCAGTGGGTGAAATATATAGACCATAAATATTCGGTGGGTGCTATGAAGAGATAGCTGGAGCAAAGTCAGGTAACCAAAATGTATTACGTTTTAAGTCTTAGTACGTGATGCACGATGTGCTGTAAAAAAATTAAGCCGACTTCAATTTTGGAGTATTATATTAATACATATAAAAAAACGGACAAGCGGAAGTCGAGCTCGCTCACTGAAAGTTCCGTACAAAAATAACAGGTCTCGAACTCATTATAAATTCAAGCTTAGCTTAGTCAGACCCCTTTCATCTGATACCCCACTTGAACTAGCGGCTTTAATAAAAAATTTCGCCCTACTTTTAAGGCTATTAATTTTCAGGATTTAACCACAAATATATCGTTTTCCTGGACTAGTGCAACCTGTAGATGCTAGCTGCCAAATTTCATAATTCGTTCAGTAACCTAATCAAATCCCACTTTATTATCTTTCGTTTTTCTCCTACATTTAAGTTAATCTAAGTAACGTTTATGCTTATGGCCAACTGCTATAATTAGCAAATTAATATTTCGGCAATATGTAGATTCGTTTATTCGATAAATAATGATCACAAAATGTTACGAGGTCAAAATATTAGCATCCAATAGTGTAATAATATATTGCTTCTTTAACATTTTTAATATCTAGTCGCTGACAGTAGGAGTGGCTGACCTCGATAAGGTTAAACAGTATTGCAATAAAGCACACAAAGAATACCATTAACTTCTCGTTGTCTTTTGCAATATCTTATCTTTTAATAAAACAGCTATATTTTTATGTAAACATTTTCGCACAAGAATATAACATAAAAAAAAACTTAATTTAACCAAATAATAATTTTACAAAACAAGTAATTTAAAATTCAATCGACCCTATATGTATATAAGATAATCGACAATCCTTGTAATATTATGCAAAGAATGGCTTTAAATCAATCGTAAATGGCAAATAAGTGGATATAAAAATGTGCGGTGACAATAATAGCGCGCATGACGAGCTCCGCGTCGCGTCCAGTCGACTCGGGCCGTCCTCTTATCGCTGGTGCGACGATAAAAATCTTGGATGTGTTTTGAAAGAAAATTTACAAGTTTGTCCGCTAATAACCATATACATGTCAGTGTGATGTCTGCCCGAGCGGCCGGCGACGCTTACGACCCCAATAGAAATCCGATTTATGATCGTACCCTCAGGAGAAGGGTACAGGCGTTTTACAACTCAATTTAAAACACGACATATTTCTCTTTATCTCACAACCATTTCTGACACCAATAAAAACAGTTTCTTAATGGATATAATGAAGGTGTAAACAGATCCAGCTCTCCGACTTGGTCATAACGTCTAATAAGTATTGCCTTTATATACCTTTAAATATTTACTTAGGAAAAGCAAAATATTAAAATTTACTTACTGTAAACAAACAATTCTTTAAGTATACTTAATATAATCATTGACAAAGAGTATAAGATATGACAAAAGTTATTCATAGTTATAAGGCGGAAGAAATAGAAGCGACGCGACGTCATAATGGAAAATGACGTAACATTATTTCGTAAAACGGCAACGTCTCAATCGCGTGATCTTTTTACATCAAAAGCCTCTATTGAATCAGTTGATGGGGTACCATTACGAGAGCAACACGTCAATCAATTGCACAACAGGGAAAGTTACGTTTTTAATGCCAGGACAGTAACGGTTACTCTACAATTTGAAGACACATTAACTTTAAGCACTTACACATATTGAGTAAAATCTATATTTAAAGTTCAACTTCCTAAAACATTTTCATGCGTGTATAACGAAAAATGATTGCCGTTGCATTTTTTCTTTAAAATATTTATCTTTTCAGTTTTTCGCTTTCTCTTGTGTAACAGTGTAATAACAAATACCATATAAAAATAATATAAAAAAATTATTAAGAATTATTTTCCTGGTAAAAAGAAACAAAAACACGGCGTTGGGCTCCGCCACTCAACACGCCGAATGCTCGCCGAAAGTGGGGAACGGAAGTGTCTTAATATAAACGTAGTGCCTTAACACTAAGCTCACAGGATCGTTCTGCCTACCTTGCTATTTGCGCTATACGACGTGAAGCTAACAAAAAAATAATTTAATATTACTTATAATTCCGCCCGACGAATACTATTTATAATACGACATATGAAATTATTTGAATTCAGACACATATGCTCAACAACTTAATTGTACAGTACGTGCGATGTTGGTTCGGCAATCAACAGATTACAAAGAGAGTACGATACATCAGTCACGGTAGGCATTATAATATCGCGGAGTTAATATTCATTGTGATGGCGCTGCGTAGGCCGGCACACTCCTAGGCCAAGTCGGGACACGCTCAGAGACAATACAATTTGCATTTGGGCGTTACCATCTGTCAACCAGGATATTCACATTAACTAATCCGTTGAGATCACACACTCTACAGTCACTCAATTATAATACATTATTTTATTTCCTATAGATATATAACTATAAAATAACACTGCCATTTATCATGGTTACATTCTGTAATCTTATGAAATACCCTACTCTTGCGTATATGATAATACCGCTGCAGGAAGTGAGGATCGCACCTCGCATCTGAATAAGAACCAAAAAGCAGTTTTCATTTCGCCTAGCAAAGCACTTACTCCGAAAATACGATGTGGAGCTTAAGGGGCATTGTACATTCGAAAAGCGTCGCGCCGAGCCGCGAGCCACTAGTGCCATGCAATAATGCGCTTACAGCACTCAGTGGTCGAGGGTCTTTATAATTCCATTCTTCGAAGGTACAGACCGACTTGGGTTAAGTCGAAAGCCGTGTTGCTTCTGAAAGACTTATTACAGTGACGCTTTTCTTACTCTTTTAGCCGCTTTATGAAATTCTTTTACATTTACATTTTTTATAAAATGAAAAAACATTGTTCATTGAAATGAGTAAAAATATACAAAAATGTTGTCACGCAATAAGTTATTGTTGTTGTTTAAAGTTAATGGAAAGGAAAGTAAAAGTACACAAATCTATTTTATAAAACTCTATTTGACAATTCACTCGTAAATCACTGGCGAGCGTGAATGGTGCAACAATTAAAGGACGAGTATAAAAGACAGTATTTTTTCAATGAACTAATGAGTAGCGTTTGTTGGAGGACGAGAATCACAGCGAAAGTTATCGTGCAGATAAATAAGAACAAATGTGTTACACGTACCGTACTGTAAGTACCCTTACTGCCTCTTTATTTCTTCCTTAATGTCTTAAGCAATACTGTATAATTTCTTTCAAGAAAGCAGAACGTTCCAAAGCTTTTTCTTAATTTGTTATAAATAAATAAATATCTGCAATAATTATATCCAAGCAAAGTATAAAACAGCATTATGTAACAATTAACAGAGAAATGGATTTCGTTCGCATCGTTTTTCCTTTGAGACTGGATTGCTTATCGATATTTGAACCCTCAACTACTGTTACCACCTAACTCCACAGCGGCATTATTTATATAATATTGTTTTTTAGATACAAACAAAATTGGACCGACAAATACACTACATGTAAGTATTAAAATCTGCGGCACGACGACGATTTGTAAGACAGCGGCCGAAACACGTAGTACCGGGACAATAAACGAATCCTAACATGTCCGGATATTGTCGGACTCGCCTTTATTGCTACATATTTTAGAGAGACAAGTCACAAGTACAGAGAGTCGTGTGTTGCTTAAATGACATTTATACCTTCACATATAAAACGTTATAATGGTGTTATATTTTTGTTTATTATTGAAATTGAACTGCTTATGCAATATAAATATGTACGTATATTATAAATGTAATGGAAGGAATTTTTTTTTCATAGTAATAATGTCTTACATAATGTATACAAATTGTAACTAAATTTATGAAGAAAATTACACAAAGATTCGAATTTGCAAAAGAAAGAGACATAAGTAATAGGCTTTAGGTACTAAAATTATAATTAATTTCTAATTTATCTCGTTCTTTCCGTTTTACACGGAAGGCAGAAGGCAAAGTTAAGACACTCCATTCTCCTCTTTTCGATTAGATTCCCACTCGAGGTTCCACCAACTCATAATACATCCACAACCATCACAATTACAGGCAGTTTTGCACTCCGCCACGATCTCTTATAGTTAAATTAAAACATTCACAATAAAACAAGAACCTGTTAAGACAAAAAATCTAAAGTTAATAAATATTTTACAACGATCACATATAAAAAATGTCAATAAAACATTTGAAATTTACTCGTTTAATGTTAACGCTTCAGTAAATTAATTAAAAACATGCCAAGATGAATCTAAATTAATGAAAATACTTAATATGGATCTTTATGGTATACTATAAAACGCTATAAAAGTGAGCATTATCAGCTGAGACATCTAAACACCTTCGCTGGGTAAACAAAATAATAAAAACAGCGTCATCGCGATGTATATACCTACATGTTGACTTTATCCATCAATGCAATCCGACGGATATGTTCTAAATCGAGCGCGTTTCATTAACCTCCAATCGAGTTAATGATCGTCGAACTTTTTCGCTCAAATAAACATTAAGAGAATGTACGGCGCAACCGAGGGAACCTTTTACCGGAATTACGTTGTGGCTAAGTGCTCCCTTTTAGTAAGCTTCGTACGATGACGTTGCATACATAAGTGTATCGAAATTAGATCTCTGAATCACAAGTACGACAAACATTGTGAAAACAACAGCATAAATACTATTATTTGTTGTTGCTTTTTTCGATACAATTCAAATCAACATCGTAAGGCACAACCTTCATAGCATTTAGAAACGGAACAACTTTGGACATTACATATATTACAAACTTTATAAAGTTTTCATATCTTCATTAAAGAAAACTGTGTCTGTAGTGAATACGCTCTACATGGTGGTGGGTATAGAATAGTGAACGAGATTAAAACTTTGCCACTTGAAAGTGCAGTGGCCACATGGCTGAAGTGAAATTTACTCCGAACAAAAGTTAATATAAGCGGAATTTGTCCTTTGGCAAGCAGTTTGCGGCGTGGCCCAAGTTATAACTTTGCTTGCAGGGAACTCTCGAATTCAACAAGGCAGACGTAGACAGTTGGACACCTGCGTTTTATTTTACTGATTATCTAACCACGTTATGATTTTAAATTCAAATTTATAATTATTTAATTTTATATCAAAATCATTTAAGTAACTAAACAAAACATATAAAACATTAAAAAGAAAAAAAGAAAATATGGAATGACTTAGTATTGGGGCCGTCGTGGTGCAGCGGTACAGCGTCTGACTGTAAACGCAACGATTGTGATTTCGATTCCCACTCGGGGGATTGAATTATTTTCATTTCCTCGCTCTAGTTAGCATACAAAGCGTAACTTAACACACAATGTCTCGAAGACTGGATGGAAAATGGAAAAATGGGTTGATACTGTCTTCATATTAGGATCACTCTGCGTAAATTGCTATATGTGTTGGATACACATATACAGCGTGAAATTGAAAAAAGATTTTTTCGATATTTTTAAGTAATTATATAGCCGTATATTTGTTAAGCTCTAAAATGTAATGAAGTAAATTAAAAATCTCAATTTAATTAACGGAACATTGCGAGCAATTTTTTATATTCGTATCAGATATATGAAGTCCACTTCATAAGTAATTACATCGGCAGTGTTTAAAAACATTCCTCCATATAACCACAATTCATCTGCCAAGTGATTAAATGTATATTTAATTACTTATATAATTGTTCACTAATTGTCGAAGTCGAATTTATCGTCAATGGTCTGGAGTCTAAAAATCATGTTTTTATATTTCTTGTCGTCGTCATGTCCTACCAAGAAATTTAGTTAGAAAATACTTAAAGTAAAGAGAGTCTATAGTTCAAATTTAACTATCTTTATTGATCTAAAACTAAGTATACCAAAACACACTTTTCTACTATACGTATTTCTATAATCTAAGCAAAGCTCTTAGCCAGCTCTCGTCTGGCATGCATAAACATCTATGAAGCTGCAAATGAGGTCGGTGATAGCGCTTGGAAGTTACTAAGCATAAATTAAAATAAGTATTTCTGTAAAAAGTTGATAAATGGCTATCCACAGGCGGCGTGACAAAAAAGGGAACTGACGTCAAGCGAAGCGCTAACGTGTTTCATTTTGCACTCTAGGCAACATCTGGCCGCTTTCAGCATGAGCAAATTGTGAAGCTATCAGCGTGGATTTAGGGATATCGTAAATTTCTTTTTAACAATTGTCCTATATAATATATATATACAGCAATTATATAAAATGAAACCATTAAACTTTACACAATCTGTATGAAATATCTCTCTCTAAATAAAATATAGATTGTTATAAATAATGTGAAAATTTGATTAGTAAGTACAGTACTAAGCTCAGACTTATGCAAAAACGGACATACATAAGCTCTTCTATATCTTTTAAGTAGTTTAGCAAATATCATAGCCGCCACCTACGTAGTAATTCAATTCATGGCAATATATTTCAGAAGACGACAGTACAAGATGCTCGTGGAATGTAATACAGGTCGCAACAACGTTTATAAAACCGCAATAAGGCACCATTAGAGTCCACAGACAGAATGTTGAGACCTCTGAAATGCGCAATAAAACGACATATACTCGCATGTATGCACTAGCGCATAATTCAACTTGGCGCCTAATGAAAATTATATGTAACATAAAGTAACTGCAATGCTTTATACACTTTACCACAACATAAAATTATAATACAAACATAAACATACAGCATATTAATTTAACTGCTTAAACATTAAAAGTAACAAAAAATATTTACAAACATTTTAAATTTACAAAACTAAAGATTAAATTGTCGTTTACTGTCACATACTCGTATAGAACACACCAGTCCCACGAACTATCCTTACACCGAAAGTTGAGTAATCCAGAAACGTTCCCTTTAATTGGTTTACCACAGACCTCTATTAACGAAATAAGATGGGAAATCAGAGTATTAGCATAACAGTAAATTCAATTAGGGTTCACAAAGAGGATTACAACTTTAACAATGAACGGAAAGTTAAAGCTGAAGCCCAATAAACTAACGTAGAATAATCAAAATTTGAACGAGTGCGATTATTCGGTTAAAATGAAGTTCGTGTTCAGTTCGTGTGGAAAACTTAATTTGCATTATTGAAGGCATTCATAATGTTTGAGTTAATTGAAAATATCTATATTGTATCTTAAGTTTATATCTTATTAAAATAATATCTGTATATATTCACATAACAATATTTGAAATATAATATTATATACTCTTAAATATGTGCCTACAATAATTCCCTTCTTCACTACATTTTTATCGTTCTTAATAAATATTTTACACACAGTAGAGTAGTTCATACGTTTATTATTGGAAATTGCGTATAGATATTAGATAAGTTAGATACATCGTACCTTTATTCATGTTTAAAAAAAGTGTAAACTTAAAACTTAATTAATATAAATCATAATTTTAAAGAAAATCTACTATTACCAGTATCTTCAGAATCATTATTACATAACAACAAAAATCAATGTTGTTTACAAAGCATAGTAAACAAAGTGTGATACCAATACTATCAAACGCCTGTCAATTAGAAGCACAAAGCTTGCGAATTGAACGCGCACAGCATATTTGTCGCTTTTCACAAACAGCGCGCCCGGTTTATCGCGATGTGCTAGTTACTTTTAAGCCTCTTACCCTTCTCTAACGCTTGTTTCAATAGACGCTGCGTGATATCTGAGCAATTTATGAGACTCTCTTCGATGATTTATAAGAAAACCTATCGGTTACAATTAGATATCATTTTGTACATTGAATAACATTTCGTGTCGTAATCCTAATGTTAAATTTATATTCGTATATTAAATATTTTTTTAATATTATATGTAAACACATACATATATTTCCTAAAATGTGGCCATACTATAAGAAATCTCTATCTATTTTAGCTTTTCGGTGTATAGGGTAATGAAAGAGTATCTGGGAAACTAGTGTCAAGGCACTCTGTTCTCGTTAACACATTTCCGTTACCTACTTTCCGCCGAATTCTGCTGCTTTGTTGAAGAAATTTACGCAAAAACAACACCTTCACAGCTCTAATAACAACATTTACGGGCGTATTGATAAGAAATTATAGGATTTGTCACGGCAATTACTGTTTCAACATACTGTAGCTTTCGGCGTATGCAAATTACTTCTAACACGATAAGCATTTAGGTCGCAGTATGACGTCACTGAACTATAGCAAAACTCGTGAAAGCCACAAGACGAACAATGTATACGCTTGCGCAACTCAACGATCAGAGGGAACAATGGAGTATTAATAGAGCCATTCGTCGTCTCATTTCTATTCATCCACGCCCCCGACGCCTTCGCGGGCAACCGTCGCGATCTACGTCCTCATATTTTTGAGCTAACCATAATTGTGTTATTAAAATTATAGTATGTGCTTACGTCAAAATTACAGCTAACATCTGTAGGCGTTCTGGTACCAAAGTAAAAGAAGATGTTTTAAGCACACACATAATAAAGATTTTTTATTCAAACACACAAAGAAATTGTTAAATAATTTCAGTCAGGTCATTCGTGGCACAGTGGCACAAGCGTGTAACTGTAAACACGACAGGTTGTAGGTTCGATTCCTACTCGAGGAAGTCAAATATCAAATATTTTCATGTCGTCGCTCTGTCGAGGCAATAGCGCTGCGTTGAGTTCCGGCTCTCAATACGCAAAACCTCCAGAATTCGGCTGAAAATGGGGAGCGAAGTGTCTTAACACTACACTCTATTTGCCTATTCCGCTACATGCGGGTATAGCTGATAAGCTTCATGCTGTTCACGCACGCTTCTCAAAAATAAAAAATAAATAAAGAGAAAAGAGTAATTTACATATAATTAGATTATATCACCACCTATATATACATAACTACCTAACGTATCTCTGAAACTTATTAACTGAATAAGTTCTTAAAGCAATGCGTCCGGATATTTTATTCATAGAGCGCGTGATAAATGAGGTATAAGTCTCAGCTGTATCTCATACATTATTGCCTCACGCGTGGTCTTATCAAAAACTTGTTGCCGCTACGAGCCTGACTATAAAACTATCATTCCCTCGTAAAGGCCACCGCGAGGACTCGCCCGAGTATAATTTCTCATTGGTAAAACGCAGGTAAACATATAAATTTACTTGTAGCTTTATTACAAAATTAAGAATACTCAATGTATAATTAGTGTCAATATATTTTATTACTCTACGAACAATATGTAAATTAAACACACACCTACAGTGTGATACCAGAATAATGAACATTCACGTATTGATGATAAAAAATCTGAAAAATAAATTGGTTACGCTGTAATATCATAAATTTATATCCACCGATAACTACTGTACTTGTAAACGAGAAGCAATTTAAATTCAATCGTAAACTTAATCCAGTTCATGACGTAATGTGCGGACTCGAGCATGCAACCAAACAAGCCTTATGCATAAAGTACCGGCCTAACAAAATACGATATCCCGGTAAATATAATAATTCTACGAGTCACGATAGCGTTTCATGGAACGGTTAACAATCGTTCAATTTGTAGGGCCTGTGGCACCGAGGCTGTACAATGGCGCTGCACGCGACTTACTGCCCGAGTCGACGTTCTCATACGTAGGATAACGCGCAACAATCAAGATGTCATTTTTCAACTACCCACGCTGGACATTGGAATAAGAATTATGGCCGACAACGCACGCATCGTCCCGTGAGTGTCGCGATACATATCACCTGGTTGAATACTACCAGCTGCGAACAGACTCACTCCATATGTTCCCATAGCTTCACCGACGAGCGTGCGCAAACTACATTTAAACAATGATGAAATAAACTACTGGGTTAATCTAAAATATATTTTTTTCCAAAATATTTTAAATTGTTGAAATATAATCGCGTGAAATCCCTTTTATGTATTGTAAAACAGTGGTAACATTCGTGACATTTATGTTATACTTATCCGAGAAAATTCACAGAAGCAAGATAATTTACATACAGTGAAAGATGGAAACAGGAGGCAGGAAATAATAGTAATTATTGACACGAACGATCGCCCGAAGCGAAAATCCGCCATACGCTTAAAGATCACAAGTAAGCACTAATTCGAAAATTCCCCACTCATAACGGAGAGTACCCTTAGGGCGGGACGGCAACGTCCAAACTCGTTTGGGATTCGAAATAGCTATTCACGGCGAAATTATACATGGATAATGTGCCTGATAACTCAAAATGTTATAACGGTGATTTCGATGCACTAGCAAATGCTATAAGTCGATGTTGTATTGGCGAACATTAATAATACCTTACTCATGACCCCAGGTACTTGTATGAAAGGTTTTCTTTTGTGTATATAACCATGTGTAGTCTTTTCTAAGCTTGCACGTAGGTACGTATGTATATTTTAGGTATATTTTTTAATTAATACCATTATTTGTAATATTTCATATGAAAGTCTTACAGAACTTGTTGTGTAAACGCTTTCCTGCACTCAACTCGCATCATTAGAATGAGCGTAATGATTATCATTGTTAACGCTAAGTGGATAATAAGTTTAAGCTAACATGTTACTTGTTAGCCGTCAAGTTATAGAACTTTTAAGATATCCTTTTTTATGAATAACACAATGTTATAAAATGTATTATTAGGGTTTTATTTCTTGTCATTATTTTATAGTATTATTAGGGTTTTATTCATTGTATAAGCAATTTTATTGTCTATAGTTTCTTACATTTTTGTTTTGTGTTTTTAGTCTCGTACTTTTTTATTTTTCTCTTTAGAAACATAATATTTATCTATCGTAATGGTCCAGACATTTACACTATTTTCTTTGTAAAAGTCTGTTACGTAAAAAATATGGTATAATTAAGGTTAGTATTTTAGAGTTGTCACGATAAATCCAAAATGCTAAACTTGCGGAAATTCTATTATATAAACCTAATGTAACGAGACGCCTTGGGTAGGCATAAAAATAAACTACATTAGACAGTGTAAATAAATATCAGTCATATATGCAGTATTTATATAAAAAAATTATAGTTGTAGCTATATTGAAGTTTCGCGAGTACGTTGTCGTATCTTCAACAATTCCTATAGTCTAACTGAACAATAATTTGACAAATTAGCAAACAGCTCTTTGGCATATTTACTCTACACATTTCTCAAATTTTGAATAAAATATGATTACATATAGTTAACTTTAATACCTTAAAGATTTAGTTAAAATTTACAAACAGTGAATTTAATTAATATAACATTAGTTCATTATTAAATATTAAACAAAATGCAAAGTTAAATACCGAAGTAAATACTAGTTTCATAATTAACATCGTACTGCATACAATTTTATCTATCGATATTTCTCATGCTCAGCGGCGGAATGTCCTTTTAAGGAAAACTATTTCTATTGGAAACTTTTGTTTGCGACACAATGGTTAATATATTGCTTGCATGTAGATGGAATTGTTGCAAAACTCTAACGAGTACCAGTACCTACTGCAGTTGATCGAAGTTATTGCCTCTAGTGTACACGAATGACTATAATTACAGCTAAAGCGATGACTCGTTTATTTTGCTACCCGATCGATCAAGTGTCGACACAGATTGGTTCATGATTTATGAACTTAATGTGCTAACCTTTAACCCACTTTAAGAGCTTTAACCGTAACATTTTATACTTATCGTGTTACAAAATTTAAGACAAAATACTAATATATGTATATTACAAGCATTCATTGTCTTTTAATAAGGAACTTGTGAAAAAACAATGTACCAGTTACAATAGCTTGTAGATGTAAGTGTATTGCTTGAAAAGTTCGTATACTAAAATAAAATTAAATTTAGTTTAGGGACATATTTAATTTAGGGAACAGAAATTTCTAATATACAAGAAACGTTTTAGGGGTTTTAGTATTAGTTTTATTATTTTTAATTTATAATAATTTCAGTTTTTGGAAAAATTACGTGAAATATGAGCGCTGCTAGCGTAAAAGAAAATTATATTCGATTAATCAAAGAGTCGATTATTGGATTAATTTTATTAATAGAAGTTTTACAGTAACATGCATTTATAAACAAACATATTAATCGAAATAAACATTTAATTTATTTACAAACTGAAATACGTTTTAAAAGCTTTTGCCATATACTAAAAACTTTAAAGCTTTGGACTTTATAGAAAGTTTTACAATTTCAGTACTGAGTTCACATATTACACAGCGAATCTGTGTAATCCATGCGGGCACATAGTAAAGTTTAAATTTAGTGTATTAATAATATTATGCATATTGTTTGTCTGGAGAAATCGAAATATGATAATATTTAAGAATAATATTGAGAAAAAAGAGAATAACGAAAAGAATTATAATAAAAGAATAACAATAAAACTACAGGTTAGATAGATGTGCAAAAGTTCATACTATTATACATACATATGTACATACATATTGCACCCATTTTTTTTTGTATGTATAATAAAATTTAAGTTTTAATTGCATGTTTCAAAAATTATATTTTTGAAATTTTCCCTGATAGATTGCAAATTGCCGACGGTATAAGCTGTGAAAGTTTACTATCGCACGCTATGACAGGACATGAATTTCCTGTTTCGCGATCCAAACTGTTATTATCAGCTAATCAACAAGTTTAACTAAGTATAGATAATTACGATAAAAACATTTAACTAGTTTTAAGTATCTATGTGTCTTTACAATACTTGCTTTATTAAAAATTCTAGTGTCTTGTTGAAGCCTTAAAATGAATCCCACGATATGAAATACATATTTCATATAATAAGCATATGTTAAATAGAAACTTTGCAGTGTATATAAGTAAAAATTATTAGAAATGTTAATAAAATTTGTAGTGTAAATATTTTTTTTTTAGGTTCACGCTATATCCTACACGTAAACAAGCGAGCCAGGCAAGTTCCCAGGTTCAAGGTTCTCCTTTGTACCTGAGAACCCAGTGTCAAGGTAGTTAGTTTCATATTATAATACTTCCGTTCCAACGGATCACTTTCCGGCGAATTTGTAAGTGACACAACTTAACGCCACGCTTTGCGGCTTCATGAGAGCGATTCAATGAAAATATTAAATATTTCACTTCCGCGACTTTGAATCGAGCCCCCAACCGTCGTTTATTGTCACACCTTGTGTCCCTGCACTACGACCTCACATATATGAATACTTTCTAAAAATGTTATGTTAGGGCGATGCAATAATTGCATATAGATTCAGGTTCCTTTTTAAAAAAAATTAAATATTTTTTTGTCATTGTACCTGATACCATTAGTAAAGGTGTATAAATATGTATAACTCAGCACTATAAGTTGATTAAACTAAAATTTGATATATCTGTTAGATAAATTGTCACCAGGCTTTAATCTGCACATAGAATAAACATAGCGAAACTAGTGTCAAAATTCTCCGTTCTCCGCTTTCAAGCTGGATTTCAGATATAGTGTGACAAAACTCAATTCCTCGCTATGTCTTACCAGAGCGAGGAAATCGAAATTAATTTAAACCTGTCAGTGGGCACCCAACATGCAACTATCTCGTTTACAACCAAATACTATTCCACTGCCCCACGATGGCCTATAAGTAATATATGCATTTCATAGATTATGTGTGAATGTATATATGAGACCGTCATGGCGACAACAAGTGTATGACTATAAACGAGACGGTTGCGAGTTCGATTTCCATTCAAGAGAATTAAATATTTAATATTTTGCATTTTCTCGCTCTGATAACAACCCACAATGCGCTGTAAATTCAATGGGAAGTGAGAAACAGCATCTTGGCCCTAGTTTCCCTCTGCCTATCATGATGTATATGGGTATCCCGGTTTAAAGCTTAAAAATATATATATATGGAATAAATAAATCAATCAACAAATACCTGTCAAATGGTTTCCAGTGAACTCGAAGTCATCGTCTTGATCCCAGTGCTTCAATGAGAGGTTGCCCAGCGGCGTTGCGTTTGCGAACTCCAGATTGGCAAAATGCCAGTCGAGTATTTGTCTATCGCGCACAGACAGATATACCGAGCTGTGAATATGTTTATTGGGATTATTATACATTATTAATATCGCTTGTGTCGAAACAAAGCGTCGCGTTGAGTTTCGCCAGTCATCAAGCAAAGCCAAGGAAAATGGCAAACGGGGTGTCTTAACACTAAGTTCCCTCTGCATACCCTGCTGTGATCGGGATACACGCAGCAAGATGCAGAGGGAACCCAAAAACAAAATCCTTCAAGTGCCGAAATCATAAACATATTTAATGGACAATTTCATGTAAAACTAGGCACATTCCAAAGGCATTGCAAAATCGATTTTTTTTTTAAATACATTTATAATATAATCATGTAAAATAATCCTAAATATTATTTTAAATGTTCATAAAGCGAATCCACATAAACACGTAGTTAAATTTCACCAACATCAGTAAGTCTTAACTTATTAGGAAAGATAATTAATTTTGTACTAAGCCCAATTGAACAAAATGTTTCTTTGTTGTTGAAGTTAAATCCATTTGTTTCCGATTCTTCGTAATTAATTATAAACAAGTTTTATTCCTTTGTAAAACAATTTAAACCTTACCGATTTTAAGGAAAATCTTAAATGTTTTAATGTGTGTTATGTTTTAAACTGTTTAAAAAGTTATTTAAGTTAAAGTTAAGACTGAGATTATTTAAGTAGAAATAAATAATGCTCTAGAATAACAAACACGATTGTTTGATTTGAATTAAAATAATAAGTACTTTCTAGAGGTCACCGCTCGGGAAACTGAAGACGAAGCCGGCCTCAAAATAAAAAAATATAAAACAATTTGATGTTACTTAAAAAACCGTACGCTAGAGACGCAGAGTGAATTCAATTCTGGTTGTGGAGCAAATTGGTTCTGCGGATAAATTGATAGACACTGTCCAGACACAAAAGTGTTAGCACACACAAAAATTAAGCTTACCTTGGTGATTTTCGTACTTAACCCTAATAACCTACCTAATTAAAAAAATAACCTACCTCGGCGGATTAGATTCAAGATGCGTCAGTTTATCCTCAATACTGGTATTCTGTGTCATCATAGCCTCGTATTCGTTGCACAATATGTTCATTTCTCTGTTGAGTCTACGCAAATTGAACTCTTGTAATATGCTCGCGTCGCCCGATACGACCTTATCTTTCTCTGAGAGCAATGCTTCCTTTTCAATTTTCATCGATTTTAATAATTCTTTTATGTCGGACATTCTGGAAGAAAATTATGCTGTTAGTACAGAAAATTAATAAATGTATAAAAGATTTTTTAACTTCACACTGTATCCCATATATATCTGAGTAGCCAGAGGGAACCCAGTGTTAACATTCCGTTCCCCATTATTCCACCGTATTTTCGAAATGCGTTTGCAAACAACGAGTTGTGCCACTGCGCTATGACGGCCATAAGAAAAAAAATTGTAATAATGTAAAAATATATAAAAAAAACTTACTTGTTAATGTTATTCTTAAGTTTCTCTTGTAGAGTGATGACTGCTTTTAAGTGTTGAATCTGAGTATGGAAACAAAATATATAGAACAATTTTCGTTCATAAAGCATAAAAATTGCCATAGAATTAAAATCTAAAATTAGTGTGAAATAAATTGCAGAAAATGAAGTTAAGTTAACAAAGTTATTGAATATATTAGTTAATTTAACAGATATGTCACTCAATTCTTAACTTTTGGCCCATTGTGAGTTCGATTACCACATGGAGAAATTGATTATTTATATATCCTTCTTCTGGTATCAAGACAAAGCCGACGTTGAGTTGCGCCACCCAATCCGCAACTCTAACACGAAACATCCTAACACTAGGTTCCCTCTGCCTACCCTGCTATATATACAGCGTGTAACTATAAAATAGCTGTTTATAAAAAAAATAAAAATACTTTATTTGTTCAACAGATTTTACACAAAAATAACTGCTACAGAGATCTCCTTTTAAGCAAGTAATGCCTGTATTAGGAGAACCCGGTCTTCCAATATAATATCTAAAATATCTGCTATTAATATCTGCTTTAACATTAAACTAAAAAAAAGAAAAAGAAACATTTTACAAATAAAATAAATTAATTGCTTTGTACATAAATATACAGGGTGGAATTGACAGCGCCACTTTAAATGAAACCACAGTTTTAACTACTCTATAAAAGCCTAATATAATTCGGAAAAAAAATAATTCTCAAAAATAAAAAAGTTTTTTTTTCAAACAAAATAAATAATAAAATTATCGTTTTAAAATAAAACGCCATTTGTAAAGTATAACATAGGCACGCACACACTTACCTGTCAAAGCGGCCACGTCGCTTACGTATGTGTGCGTGACACGAAATACAGGTATGGATAAAAATGGTGAAATGAAAAAAAAATCCTACGTCCAAACCGTTGAGGTACCTTGATTATTTTTTTTAGTTCTGGGTTTGAAATATTTTGCCCTATATGCAGTTTCAGTAAAAGAAGCGCAGCCTCTTCCACCCTGTATAAGTTAGGTTGAACATGTCTTTTTGTGTTTATGATCATATAAGTGTGTGCGTATATACCTGTTTATGTTTAACATTCTTCTGTTGCAATTTAATAACCCATTCCAAAGCTTGCCCCAAAGAAACCGGCGTATCGTTGTAATAGTTAAAGTCAACTTGATGTGATAAATACGACGTGGCATCTAACAAGCGGTTAAATTCACGTTCGACCTGCAAATTAAATATGGTTTAAATTAATTTAACATCTCTTCACTTACCGATAAACTCCCTAAAGCAATGTGATTCTTTTACTTTGGTTGGTTTAAGTTAAGACTAAAGTCTACACTAAGAACGGAGTGGACATATAGTGTTAAGACACTCCGTTTCACACTTTCTGCCAAATTCTGGAAACGTTACGTATTGAGTGGCGGACTTCAACGCCACGCTTGGCCTCGACACCAGAGAAAAGAAATAGAAATATACATTTAAATAAATAAATCATTTCCTTGAGGATCGAACCCACAACCAGTCGCGTTTACAGTCACACTTTGTATCCCTGCTCCACGACTGGCCTTAAAGTATTATTATAAAAGGTTAAAACTCATTACCATTTCATCCTTATGTTTAGGTACTTGGTTGCCAGTTGCTTCATAAAGCGGACATTTTTGTTTAATTTTATGCAATTCCATGTTCATTTGTACTGACAATGTTGTAACGGGATTTCCACCTAAGCCGGTCACCACCATTGCACCTACAAAATTATAACCGAATGAATGAATTTTATATTTTTTTTAGCTTCACTGTCTATCTCACATATAGCAGGGTAAACAGAAAATCTAGTATCAACAACCTTAACTAAGCACCTTCTTTTCTTTGATACATTTTGTTATAATAAGTTGCGGAACTCAAAGCCGCTTTTCTAGTCACAATTAAAGCTATTAAAAAACCAAAAAAAAACATAATATCAATACCTAGATCAGCAACATAAGGTCCCTTTCTGTAAGTGACGACCCTACCACCCACTCTATCTCTACCTTCTAATATAACTACTTCACATCCAAACGACTGTAGCTGACGTGCTGCAGCTAGTCCTGAAACTCCTGGAATAGAAATTGGCATGTTTAGTTACTGGCTTCTACCTAGAGCTTTGATCATCTAATCACATAGAAATAACTATATGACACATGACATACTTTAAATATGCAAGACACAGTTACAGTGCATTATATCGAACTATTAAAATTATGTAATATATTCTTCTTCGATAAACAGATGTGTCATCAGGGCATTCAACCAAACAAATTCCTCAGTTTTACAAAATTTGTATACATTTTATTGACATGATTAAAATATAGAACATGCATTAAAGTATCAAATTAAGTTAGAGAGTGAAAATTGAGTCAGAATTGTGTTACAAGTTTTTTTTACATTGATTCATTAATTGATTGGATGATGGATAGATACAGATCAAGCTAAATTTAGAGATTTATTTCAATAAAAAAGTAAAAGAAATACAGAATAAAAATTACCTGCGCCAATTATGATAACTTTAGGTCTTTGTTTTCCTTTTGGTGGAGATGGTATGGGCGTAACTCTTTCATATATACCATAGTTGATAAATCCATGCCTTTCTAAAAACGCGTGAGTTCTTAACACTAAGGCTGGATCGGCGTTATAGGGAGGCTGAAGGAAAGAAAATTTTTTTACATACATTTTTTTTAATGTATAATTTTTTCTATACTTAGCTTAGCTTCACACTTTATCCCTGGCAGGGTAGTCAGAGAGAATGGAGCGCCAAACTCTACGGAATTTACAGTGGAGGATGGAGCTACAATTTTTTTATACAATTTCTAAAATATCTTTTTATCCTCAGCGTGGAATAATACTTTAAAATCATTCATAAGTAGCACATCATGATATAAATCATCATCAATAAATAGCATTCTCTCTTGCCTGATTATATGTAAGCAATAATCCTATCTCCATATATACTATTTGGAATGAGCAAATTGATAATTTACTTACTTAATAATGTTACTTTTTGCGAATATATATATTTTTAAAACGTGGTTTGTGAAAAATATCACAATGTTTTTTAATTACTAATATTACAATTTCATTGACAATCTTACAAAAATCATGCATTTAAAGGTTAAAACCTTTAGAAGCAATTCATTCCCAACTATAATTTATTACTTACTTCTATTTTCTGTGCAGCATTTTCTTGTGTCAATTGTTTTTTAGGATCTTCAAACCACAATTTTAATAAACGATTTCTTATTTGAACAAATGTGTGGCTTGATGGCCCCTGTAGATCTGAAAAACATTCTGCTTCCAAAGATGACATTTTGTCAAATGGTAGTCTTGATTGAAATGCTGCTCCTTCCAAGCTGAAATTTTTTTTGAATTTTTTGAATTTTTTATTTTTCTTTCAAAATATTGTGGTTGTTTTGGTACTGTGGGGCATTATATGACTATGAATATGATTGTTATTGGTTTGCCTCTCATTGTGAGAATGAATTATTTTCTTTTTTTTGGCCTTTAGGTTGCCCCTGCCTACTCTGCTTAATCAGATACAGCATGAAACTAAAAATTATTGTTTTTAAACATAGCAATTGAATAAAATTTTACAGAATATGATACACCCCAAGATACATAAAAAAAATTACAGTGAAGGCCCATATATATAGATGACTGGTTAACTCATTGTTTACAAACATGTTCATCATCATTATGTTTGAACTCAAGATTTGTTTTACACTGCTTTCATAATCACTAATTTGGTTTGAACTAGCTTACATAAATTTAATGTTTGTTCACCATAATACCAAGCTGAAGAAGGCAGGGTTGCAGGAAGGCGGTTGAAGTAAGTGTTTTGGTCTTTCTCAATATGTGT
Source organism: Heliconius numata (assembly GCA_016802625.1). Classification (NCBI taxonomy): domain Eukaryota; kingdom Metazoa; phylum Arthropoda; class Insecta; order Lepidoptera; family Nymphalidae; genus Heliconius; species Heliconius numata. The sequence continues at coordinate 47,340 of JAEBDU010013503.1, read as the reverse complement.
TCACTTTATAAAAAATACATCTAAGTATTGTAATTTAATTTTGATATTTAAATTCTCTTACCTGTTAAGCATTTCTTTATAATTAATTTCCTCGATGTCTTCAGTTTTCGTTTCCTCAATAATAATGGGTTTTTCATCTTTTTTAGAATCAGTTGTACGGCTTGAAGAAGATTCTCGGCGGCCAGCTACAGAAGTAGGACTAGAAGGGGTAATTTTACTTTTTTCTGATTGATCTGATTCCGAATCATCTTGTTTCAATTTTTCATCTAGTTCGCGGTTTTCGGCCTAAAATCAATAAACATAACCTCGACATAAAAACAAACAAAATGCTATGAGCCTAAAATGTTTATTTTAATACCTTAGCACGCTTGCGACGACTCATTTTTAAAATATTTCACTCCTTTATTCTTGTAAAAAGCGATAAAATAGTTGATATTCTTATTTATCTTGTTATCCCCGCATTCGGCGGAAAGTAAATATTCTTATTTCTTATACAAAATCAAAACAATCACATAGAATGACTTTGACATTTAATTTATGTGTTGCTATACGAAAAAGAAATCGATTTAAATTTTGATTGAATAATTATGGATTGATTGAATATACGGTACGTTACAGTACTGAAAACGTTTGTCTTCTTACCTTTAAATGTGGAAGTCATGTACGGTAATTTAGACGTAACAATAATAATTTTATTTAAAGTAATTTTGACTTTATAATTCTAATGAAATATAATAAAAGACTAAAACAAAATTTTCATAGTTCAATATTTTATTTTAATATATAAGCCACATATTTACAGATTCACTATGTTATATTACAAGCTGTTGCATTTTCGTTTGATAATCGTCTTGTTTTTTTTTATTTATAGACTTTTTCTAAAATGGCTCTGCAAAAGGCTTTCGTCGGCGTATCCAGCAATTTCTTGAGGTATTATTGAACTTTCTTCAAGGGACCCACAAGGACGGCACATGCACTCCAATGGGGCTTTCGTAGACACCTGTAAATATTATTTATTATTAGTTTATATTTAAGTTAAACATTTTATTTAAAAATACAAACTAACATATTAAATGGCACCTCCGATGTCCGAGGATGAGCAGAAATATGTACAGTGCGTGCGACTGTGAGAACGACCCGTTGTGGATTCAATTCCGAGGAAATTAAATATTCAAGGAAATTAACGATTTAATATTTTCGCTTGGTTTCGAGGCAAAACGCGGCGTTGAGTTTCGCCGCTCTACACGCAATGGCTCCAAAATTCGGCGGAAGATTACTATGCTACGGAACACTACTTTGTTACATACGAGATACAGAGTAAAGCTGAAAATATAAAATGAAGGATAATTTCTATGAGTACCTTTCTGAATCTTTTCTCTTCACTTTTAGCTTTTGGACAGAATAAAACTACGGTTGCTTCTCGTTCCCCTGATTCCTGACAGCAATTGCAAGAACGTTCCATCTGCCATATTTTGCTACCAGAGACCTTTAATACATTGTTATCAAAACTATTAAAAAGTAACTGCAATAATAATTACTATAATTACTTACTTAAAGCTGTCTTGGCGCAGGGACCACAAGCGTGTGACTAGTGAGCGTTCTATTTCCACTCATTTATATTTTTATTTCCTCGCTTTGGTAAAGGGGCAAAGTGCAGCGTTGAGTTCCGTCACTCAACACGCAATGCCTTAAAAATTCTTCGGAAAGTGGGGAATTCATCCGTCTCAATGGGGAATGGAGTGTCTTAACAATAGGTAAAAAGCATGTTATTTCATATAATATTTGTATTACCTGTACGTAGCTACTACATTTCCCAATACAAGCATACGAAGGAATCGGTTTCGGTACACAACCAGGATGTTGTAGAACATGAATAACAGGAGTCATTTGACACTCTTGGCCTATAAAAATATTTTTGTTAAATTAACACTTTCCACATAAAAGAGTATAAAAAATAAATATATAATCCAATCGAACCTGGAGGTAATTGTACTTCCTGACCATTAACATTTTTTTCAGTCAAAAAAGTAACTGACAAAAAGACTAAAGAAAAATAAACTGCACTAAAACCAAACATGATCAAGTAAGTAAAGTAGACTTTTTCTTAATATGGGAGTTATAGCTCGAGTGAAGAATTTCAGAGCCAATCGTGCTTATAAAGGGCTTAAATGACCTCATCATCGTGTATTTATAAAATACATGTTTAATAGGGAATACATTGAATTCATTTTAGCAAACGTTCCCCCGATGGGATACATAGATTTCAAGCAGTGTGAACACGATATCCATAATGGATTTTTCTTTAATGTCAGATTTAAGTTAAAATATTACTTAATCTAATAATAATATTTTTACTAAGCTAGTGCTACATCAGAGTTACTTTGTATGTGATAACCTAAAAGAAATATCATGTGGCTGTCATTACCCCGGCTTTGCCCATTTAGTGATCTTACAATTTTTCCTGAAAATTTCAATACCCTACGGAATACGAATAGAATAAGTACCAACGTGTTAATCTTTGATCACCTATATACAGTCAATATATACCTAGTTGATCGAATGTGTTAAGTTTCTTAACACCTAAGTAAAATAAACCTATGAACTTTCCATGGATTAAATACATTTAGGTTTTTACGAAATAACTACTAACCGTAAATTCAATATTTTTTATAATAGAATTAAACCATTTCCATTCAACCTTCCATTGGTTAGGGCCACTTACAAGAAGTGAATAGAAAATTTTAAGAAAAAATTGAAGGAATAAATTAAGAGCACACGTTAAATCCCAAATAAGGACAGCTGGGTAAGTATTGGGAATGTCAAACATTTTTTTTGTGTTGTTATCGTCATTTCCATTTTACCGTACAATCTCCTATGTTTGTTCTCCATACAACGTGACATTGACGAAGTGATTAGTGCTCAACTCGCACGCTCGAAGCCCCATAAATAAAGAACTGAACTGAACTGAACTGTCATCTCCACACTACCTGCGGCCAGCGGCCTCCTGCGATCTTGATCAGATCTTTTCTTTTATGTAAAAGGACAAGGCAAACGAGCGTTTGGGTCACCTGATGGTAAGTGATCACCGCCGCCCACGTCCCCGTGCAACACCAGAGGAGCTACAAGAGCGTTGCCGGCCTTTAAAGTGTAGACGCGTTTTTTGGAAGTACCCAAGTCATATCGACCTGGAAACACTGCCGCGGGTAAGCCATTTCACAGTTCCGTGGCGCATGGAAGGAAACCACACAGTAGTGGAGTGCCACATATCCAGGTGGTGTGGATGATATTTAAGCTTGTGACGTACTGTGCGGTTAGAAAATTCGGCGGCAGGTAATAGGTAAAACAGTTCTTCAGAACACTCCCCCTGATAAATGCGGTAGAGAACGCACAGGGGGAGACGTCTCTACGCAAAGATATATAAGATAACCGCTGAACTTCGTCTGGTTGGTATTTTCCCTTGTTATACTAGTTCTTATAACCGTGCAAATGAAAACTACGCCCACCTCGTTCGTCTATTCTGAGTCTTGCCAAAATTTTGTTACTAAAGATATATTATTATTAGGACGTTTTTTACTCACAATATTACATATAATTTGTAGGGGCTTATAGACGGTAGGGAAGCCGGAACGGTAAAAATACGTTTTTTCTGAAAATCCTGGGGCCGTACATTTGAATATATGATTTGAACTTCAACTCGATATCTCCAACCGTCCCTGAGATAGTGGTATTGACAGACAGACAGACGGACGGACGGACAGACAGGCGGACTTTTTTACCTTAAAAGGTACAGAATCCTAAAAATATCTAACTGATATCAAATAAACAAAAATAATAAGTAAACGTAACCAAAGAAAAATATTAATTAAAAAAACTAAACAAAACCAGCTATATTATCAAGGTAAAATAAATATTTATAAGTAATAAAATTAAAAGTAACACAATCTATACTACAATAAAACATACAATCTATACTAAGATAGTAAAGAAATAAATAATGCTATGGGAAGATATATGCTGTCGCCGAATTTTAATTCGTTTTTTTAAAGGATTACAATATATTCGTTACAACATCTAACATAAACATAATTATACCATATTTTAATAGATTTTTTAAAGGACAACATTTTAGTAAAACATTATTTTTATGTGTCTCATAAGTTTGAGTCATCGCACGCCATGTAAACGTCGAAGAAACTCATTTTGGGCGACCTTTTCTTAAAAGAACAAAATTTCTTGTTGCTTAGCAACGGTGGGTTAGTAATTGGGTTCGAGTCCTGCAGGGCGCCCTTGCCGTCGATAACATCCTCCCAAGTAGCCACGTCGTGCTTGCACTTTCTCCAAAAGTATGAAAACTGGTTGTTATTGACTGAATGTATAAATTTTATAATCAATCTCTTGGTAAATGCAGCATAATAAAAGTAATTTTATTGTATGCAGGCGAAGCCGCGAGTGAGCCGCTAGTATTTTATATAGGTGGAAGCGGTTATGGTTTGTAGTAATGTTTAAAATTTTAAAATTGAAAGGGAAAATAGCGATCGACACTCTTTTTGAACCATCCTGGGATATAATTATGTATATCTAGGTATAAGTCATAGGGCTTTAGAGCCAGTTGCGGTTTTAGCTGTTGGCTCTAACACCGTTACTGACTATAACTACATTACGTTGTAAATTACTATTCCCAAATAATGTTTTGAAATTATAAAATGTTATATTAGGTTTTTTGAATCCATACCTATATTATAAATTCGAAAGCGGCCAAACCGCTAATTTAATTGTGATGAAATACTTATATAGAGATACTTGAGGGTTCTGGGATGAACATAGGACATTTTTTTCATTTTTGTAATATTGTCGATATAATATGTTAAAATACTTATTAATTTGACATGCAATTTATTCTGCCATATTAATAACAATCGCGACTAATAACAAATCAATGCGACCGTTGCTAAGCAATGATTTGCAAAGTTTGTTCTTTTAAGAAAACGTCACCCAAAATGAGCTTTATTTTTTACTTTGATACTTTTTCTAATATTAAGAATTTCCTTTAGTTACTTTTACTTCTTTTGTTTGTTCATTTCAATTATTCAGATATTTTTCTAATAATAAATCCCCATTTATTATTCTTTTTTAGCTTATTTTAATTATTTAGGCTTATATTTTCTTACTAATTCTATTGAAAACTGAAAATAATTTCATAAATTTATTTAATAAATATTTGTATAGTTCAAGCGGGCGTAGCCGCGTTCGGGTCCACTAGTACCTAATCATATAAATCTTTTATTTACTTATAGCAAATGCAACATACTACTTAATATTCGTAAGAATATTTGTAATAATTAGTTAATATTTTTACAATTATATTAATTGAGAACGGAGTACACAGTGTAATATGTCGGTAATATTATTGGATGTGAGGTATTTGAATAAAAACTACAACATTTTCAATTTTTATATATTGATAGAATCTTTTTAATTCTGTTTCATATCGTCAGTCATCTACAAAACTATTGACTAGTTAAAAAACGTTTTGCAAGCTCATCTTTTAGTATTTACATTTTTATTTGCCGATCATAAGATAATTTATTATTTTTTAACGACTGTAATCTCCACATTTGTAGCATTTACACTCAGCAGGCTCTCTTAGACGAACTTCCATAATAGCGCGATCTTCATCTTCAAATCTTAATCCATCAGCGTCGTAGCAATGAGTAAGGGTCACTAACCGCTCTCTAAGATAATTTTCCTTACAGCAAAAACATTCCTATAATTAATAATATTTAAGTATTAAAATTATTACTGTCCTTTTCTCTATAAAATATTAAATAAAAAAACTTGAATAAATGTCATACTTTTAAGAAGCCCGTTGGTGTGACGACACTAGGCTGAACTTGACTATTGCATATACCTTCACATTTGTTGACACTAACTTCGCCGCTACATGATCTTACTAAGGAACCCATTTCATCATATTCCTCTATAAATAAATTAAAACATCAATTACGCTTTATCAGTTTGTACAGAAATTTTGTTACATATGCTTCCATAAAATTAAAAGTCAATTAATATTTTTGATATTTTTTCATACTTCTTAATTTTACCTTTGGTAACATGAATGTCAGTTGGAATTGTCTCACAATTTTCGTCCGCGTAACATTTTATAGACACAAATAATAATACTTCTAAGACAAGAAGAGTAAAACTTTTGAAAGAAAGAGCCATTTTATAATTTGTTAGTTCTTTACTACACTGCGTATAAAATGTAACTGACTTTTCTCGTATTTTTCAGCCTTTTTATATAAAATTGACGTTGCTTTACTTTAACTCCTGCAGGAGTATAATAATGGCCGTGTCATGTTTATCAACGGGAGATTTGTGATTGAGTAGAATATGTTGTACTATAATGACATAACTTAAATTATACTAACATTAAAATGTCTAAATAGACTTTAAAGAAAAAAATATTGTCGAAGTAAATAAATTTAAAATTAAGTTTTATATACTTTAATAAAAACCGTCGCATCATCGCAGAACGTCATTATTCATTAATTGTAAAATGTGTGACTATATTTTGAGATATTGAATAGATTTGTCCACTTAAAACGGAGAAGATTCTCTCTAAGTCACCTTGATACATGTGGAAAGTGTAAAGGAAAAAACACAACTTTAAATAATCAACATTAATATGTAATATAAAATTAAATAATTTAATTTCAAATTTAATTATAATAAAATTGTCATAAATAGTGGTAATTTAGGAAAAAGATTATAATATACGGTACCATATTTTGACCCTGAGACAATTTCAGCTTTATTGCTAATCTGTGATCAAAATATCGATTTTAGCATAGTGTAAGTGTATATTTTGAAGCAACCAATAGCCATTTGAATTGTCATTGTCATTTAATGTGAAAAAAAAGCTACCCGTGAGTGGCAAATCTTCTATAGAATTGAGTAAATTTATGTGATAGAGTCACATAAAGCATTTAAAATATTTGAACAATGCTAGGTTTAAGAAATATCATGGATGGAAATATATTATTGTTAGTAGTTTTAATATTCTCATGGGCCGAATATTTGTGGGAGTTGTATCTTTCTCTGCGCCAGGTAAGCCGATTTATTATCTTCATGTTTTTTTGCATCAATCTTATTCTTTTAATTAATTTCATTCTTCTTATTCTTTAACTTAATGTTAAAATTTATTTAATTTAATTTAAACCATTAATTGTTAAACATTCCAAAGTTTATCTTTCAATATACATATATACATTTTAAGGTTATTTAAAAAACATTTAAGTATAAGCTAAAGTAAAATGATGTTGTAAATATAAATTTAATTTATTTTATTATATTTATAATTTAATTTATTATATTTATTTGTCATTATTTCCAGCGCAAGATCTATAAAACCAATAATACAATCCCAGAAGACTTAAAGGAAATGCTAAATGAGGAGTCATTTAAAAAAGCTAGAATTTATGGATTAGATAAGTCACAATTTAGAATAGTAAAAGAATTTCACAATATAGTACTAAGTTCAATAATTCTTTACAATGGTTGGATATATTCTGCATGGCAAAAGTCAGAAAATATAGCTGCTCTATTTAATATTAATCCAGACGAAGAAATAACAATTAGTTGTGTCTTTATGACTTTTGTAACAGTGTTTAATTTTGTTGTATATCTTCCATTTTCTATATATGAAGTATTTGTTCTTGAAGAAAAACATGGATTCAATAAACAAACTGTAGGATTCTTTATAAAAGACCATATAAAGTCACTAGCTCTTGCGTTAGTTATTACAATACCTGTTATATCCATAGTTATTTATATTATCATGTTAGGTGGTAATATGTTTGTGGTTTGGTTATGGCTATTCTGTACTGTTGTTTCTTTGATTCTTTTGACTCTTTACCCTTCCGTGATTGCCCCACTATTTGATAAATTTGTTCCTTTACCTGATGGTGATCTTAGAAAAGGTATAGAAAACCTAGCATCTAGACTAAATTTTCCATTGTCACAAGTTTATATTGTAGAAGGCTCAAAAAGATCAGCTCACAGTAATGCATATTTCAGTGGTTTATTTGGTTCTAAAAGAATTGTATTATTTGACACATTGATTGAGAAATTTGATGAAGAAAAAAAGGAGACAACTGGTTGCACGAATAATGAAATTTTAGGTATTTTAGCTCATGAATTAGGTCACTGGAGTTGTAATCACATTAATAAATCTATTGTTCTCACAGAAATAAATCTGCTCCTTCTTTTTACTGCGTTTGGCCTGCTATTCAGATATCCCTTGCTCTACACCTCTTTAGGATTCCCACCGGGCCAAGAGCCCATTATAATAGGCCTAATAGTAGTCATGCAACTTATATTGGCACCATACAATTCTCTGTTGTCATATTTTTCAACTGCATTATCTAGGAAATTTGAATTTGAAGCAGACAACTTTGCTGTTTCCTTAGACTATCCTTTGGAACTGCGATCATCACTGATTAAATTAGGCAAAGATAATTTGGACTACCCCATATATGATAAATTATACTCTGCATGGTACCACTCTCACCCTACCTTGTTACATAGAATTGAAAATATCAAATCACAAACAAACACTAAAAAAATTAAGTAAATATATTTACTATATGTATCATATTTTTTGTAGTACAATTAAATTTAAACTATTTTTATAGTGTGTTAAATCAAAAAAAATAAAAAAAAATCTCTGAAATGCATTTATGTTTTTTTTATATTTTGAGTTGATTTTATATATTAAATGGGCATTTAGCTAATGATCTTTTTCAAATTTCAGATTGCTATTTTTACAGAGTTAAAATGTGTGTATTAAATGTAATTCTATTGTCTACTATTAAACATTTAAATGGTCTAAGCTCTATATGATAGTGCACAAATGTATATAAAATAATAAAGAAATGGCAAAAAAAATCACAAATAATTGTGTCTAGAGTAAGAATATATTATGTTTTGAAACCAACATTTAAATGCATTTACAAATACATATACCTAAAGTTACTATATTACCAGATAAGTGAGATTTTCTATAAAATAATATCTTAAATTTATTTGTTGTTTTTAAAGTCAAAAAAGGATTTGTAAGTTCTGTATCCTCATACTATTGAATATATAGAATATGTAATAATAATGAATATACTTCTTGGGACTCACAATTTGTTTGTTTCATAAAACCACATAATAATTATTGCACAAACAATCTATTTAATGAAATTAATTGAGTTTGACACTGTATTGTGGATCGATTCAATTTCGGGGTAAGTAATTATTTTCATTTCCTCGCTTTGATAAGAAGACAAGGCGCGACGTTGAGTTCCACCACTCGATTAGCAATATCTTGAAAATTGGAGTACGTAGGAAACGGAATTTGTTAACACTAGGTTCCTTCTGAGTATAGAGTAAGAAACTTCAATATTCAAATATTACGATTTCTATTTTATTTCTTACAATAAACGGGCATTGCGCGTTGATTGGCGGAACTGAACGCCGGGCTTTTGCGTTGGTGCTAGATCAAAGAAATGAACTTGTGCCCCTATACCATGACAGCCTCAATTTTATTTCTTCATAACTTTATTTCTACCAAAAGAAACAAAAAAAGGTAATCAAGTACATATATGTGTGAACAGTAAATAATAGTGTAAATTTTATGTAGGCACTCAAAACAGCTTTCGAATACAGGCAGCCCTCGTATAACACGGTTAATTCGTACCGTGCTATATCGAAACCATGTTATACGAAACCAGGTATACCATACTGTACACCGTGTAGTATCGAGACCTTGTCTTGTGTTATATCGAAACCGTGTTATACGAAACTTTGAAATCATACAAATAAAGGTAATGCGTACCGTGTTATATCGAAACCAAATCTTAAGGTGTAAAATTTTATGATAGCTGAAATTTCGTTCCAAATACTACAAAAATGAAAAAGGAAGTTACCTTGAAGTTTTTATTAAGAAAAATAAATTAAATTCAATTTTATGATTAAATACAAAAATTAAAAAATACAACAATAAAATATATTCAAAGGCTAATAATAATAATTACATAGTATAAAACAAGTAGAAACAGCTTATTGAACGAAAAAAAAGTTAAAATTTAAAATGCATATTTTTCAAAATCGTGTTAAGTATATCGTTTCTTGTATCGTGTAATATCGAAACCGTGTTATATTAGTCTCAATTATTGGACCGTGTAATATCGAAACCGTGTTGTACAAGTACCGTGTTATACGAGGGACGCCTGTATTTTCAAATTTAAAAAAAAAGTTAATATACGGACACTTTCAGAACTGTATAATTTTTAAAGTATTTTTTTTGTTACCCAAGTTTTAATGTCGTGTGGGGTAACCATTCTGTTTTATCACTTTTAAACATTGTTGTACTTATGTTACTGTTTTTATTACTTGACATTTTGCTTGATGAGGTACCTTTTTTCCTTCATTTGTTAGAGATGAGATATGACGAAATAAAATAGAAATAGCATACTTATGTAGTGCCCGAATATTAAACATAACATGTACTAACTGTATATACGGGATATATTTAAACAACTGAATTATCCCGACATCAAATATACTTATAAGCTAAAAGCAAAGTAGATACAAACGAAGTAAATTAAAATAATTTCAAGAATATATATACCTACTTATTCCTAGTTAAAATCATAAGTATTGATAGTTTTAGTAATCTATTATGAAACCTGAATTAGATAACAGAGTAAAATTAAAATATGAAATTTTACATGAAAATTATATTTGCATTTACACGTTATTTTTATTAAATATTTAGTCAATGTTTATTAACTTCTTTAATCTCAAGTTCAGCTTCCTCTAATGTATCTGGCAGGGGTTTGTCTTTCGTTTCTGGCAACGGTGCAAGTAAGGCCAATTGACCAAATGACATTACACCCAAAAGAATAAGAGGTAGATCTGGTTTTACATCGTTTAAGCTGACCACTACAGGCGCTACCATTGATGCTATACGAGCAAATATGGTAACTCCAGCGACACCGACATTGCGGCCAACAGTTGGAAATAGCTCTCCAGTAAGTAAATATAACGCTGGTACCGTACCCTGATGATAATAATTATAAAATATTATATTTATTTTTAAAATCAGATCTTATCAAAATTTATAATTTTTTAGATACCGGTATAAATATCTACTAAATTATAGAAAATTATGACAAAAATTCGGGCGGGACGATATAAAATATGACATAAATTAAAAATGATTAGGTATAGGTATTTACCGATAATCCAGCAAATCCTAATCCAGCGAAAAGTAATCTTGGCCAATCACTTACATACCTGTCTTTTGGCACACATATGATGAATATAAAACAAAATGCCGTTATCGTTTGAAATATCCACACAGAAGTTTTGCGACCAACTTTTGTAACAATGAAAAGACATAATACACCTCCGAACACATAAATTATTCCACTTATTGCAACAGTAAGAAATATGTTTCCAATTAGACCAAGGTATTGAGAAAATGTATAGAATGACAAACCAGTACAAAACCTGGAACGTATAGGTTCGTTAATTAAAATTATCATGACCAAAAACAAGCATTAACAGGGTCACAGTAAAATTACCAATTTATCGATAAAAGTAAAGTTTTAAGCCTCATGCTTCTAGATTTTACAAATGACATAAAACCTGGGACGATGCGTTTACGGCTTTTACAATCACTCAAAGTCTGTAAAACTTCTTCGAAATATTTTTCTCGGTTGTTCTGTTTAGCAGCTAGTCCTATGACTTCTGAAAGTATAGGGAATTTCACCTTGCAAAAAAATAATACTTAATTTAAATGTTTAGGTACCTTATTTAGGTATGTTAGCTCAAAGTAAACATGTTATAATGTAGACTAGAAATACTTTTCCATCCCATATCTTAGCTGATCAAAATATTTTAAGAATAACATTCCATGAATTAATTAATTGGCCGAAAGCCGAAAAATGGAGTGTGCTAACTCTAAGTTCCCTGCCTGCCCTGCTAAATGCGAGATACAGCGTGAAGCCAAAAAAATCGAGTCCATAAACGTCACGTCATGTCAATCACAAAAATAATAAATTTACTACGCGTTCCTCATACAACGTGACATTGGCGACTGATTAGTGCTCAACTGGCACGCTCGAAGCGCCATAAATTAGAACTGAACTAAAATTTACTACGCTTTAATATCAAAATAAAACAAATATAAAATGTATGTATATTATAGGCCGTTGAATAAGTACTTAAAGCTTTTTCATTCTGTCGGGTAGCCAATAGCCATCGTGGTGATTCTGGTAGCACAAACCAGTACAGCATATAAAGTGAAGATAGTGTTGCTAAAGCAAATTCTAATTTTCTCCAGTCTCGTAACCAATACGCTAATATAGCCATTACGGTATTCCCAAGTCCAAAAGGTAATTGGTAGACAACTGGTATTGTTGTTCTATATTTACCACTCACAATCTATAAATACAATGTTTAATTTTCCTTATTAGTAAGAAATACCTAATATTTTATGTAATCATATTATATGTCAGGAATATCGTGATGTAGTCCAGGTTCTTATGACAAACACTTTTTAAAAAGTACAAAGAAACTTAAGTACAAATTTACAGCGCGGCGGTTACACTCCGCCATCTACACTCTCTAAAATAGGTTCGCTCTGCCTACCGTGGTTTATGCGCTACACAGCATAAAGCTGAAAAAATTATGACTAAATTCTAATGTAGACAATGTAGACATTGTACCTATAGTGTTTTTTTAAATTTGTAAACAAATACAAATACAGTATAATGTGAATTCACCTCCATACTTATAACAAATGATATTATGCCTATGCCACCCGAAGCAATAGCTAATAAACACCAATTTATTAGAAATATCCAATATGATGGCAGCACACTTGTGATAAAGCCCGTGACACATTGCATAGTTATTCCGACCATTAAAGGGATTTTGCGGCCATACTTGTCAGCTATAACTCCAAATATTATACCACCGACGAGAACACCCCACATCATGACACATTGTGTTAGCTATAAAATATTAAGATATTTATATTTTATCAGCTAAATTAATTAAGTAAAATAATTTCATTTTTTTTTTAGTTTTGCCATTGCGTGTGAGTGGCGAAACTTAACGTTTCGCTTTGCCTCGAAAGGTACCAGAGCGAAGAAATAAAAATATTTAATATTTCATTTCTGGCACGCTCGAAACGCCATATATCGAGAAATCAATCAATATTTCATTTCCTCGAGTGGGAATCGAACCCACAACTCGTCGCGTTCACAGTTCTCGTTAAGCACTTGTGCTCATGCGTGCCGAGTCACGACCACAGTTTATTTGAATAATTTGTTATATAATATACCCTACGTATATCTTACGTGTATAAGCCAGTGTTTGGAGCAGACTAAATTAAAATCAGACGTTATGGTTCGGTTAAAAGTGGTCGTATCGTAAACAAATTTTGGACATTCAACTAATGGGATTAGATTTCTATCCATATACGGTTTAATGAAAAGTACATCAGGATCATAGATTATACATGGATGTTCCTGATTTTTCTGAATTTAAACATTAGAAACATTTTTTAAAAATTATCATTAAGCAAATACATTTTAGTTACTAATTAATACAAAATGTAATTTAAAATTCGTTATTTTTATTTAAAAAACAGAGATCTGATATCAGTAACAACAACTTCGTAACAGACAATAGTTATCTCTATGATAGTAAACGTATCTACGCCTTTATATTGTTAAGTATTTACCTAATATTATTATCGCAGGAAATAAAAGTATAAAGATTTAAGATTTGTATCTTTGGGATTATGATTTATCTAGATTCTATGATAAATGTCCAACTTAACATAAAACGATCCTTACAGGAGCGCATATATCTCTCCATTCAATTTCTGAATATTGGCTGAAAAAATCGGGTTTTGCGCACCAGAAATCTTGTGGTGGTGCCATAAAAATAATATTCAATTGATACCAGGCCAAAGGTAGTTTTAATAGTGCCATATAAATGCTTATCCAACATTGCCATTTCCCAAAATCTCCCAGTACCGTCGATAACAGTTTATCCGCATTACAGTCTGTTCCTGTAAACATTGCACTGTAACCATATGCAAAGAATTCTGATTGTATAAGGTATTTAAGATTCTTTTATATTTGCAAATTGATTCGACTATAACTCGTGACTGTCTTCTGGTGTTGACTAGATTGTTATATTAAATTTTTAAATCGTAACTAACAATGAGATAAAAACATAACATCATTTGTCACATGATGTCTATCTATTTATATTTTTGTATTTTGTACATTTTTTTTTACTTTGGGAATATTATACAATAATGTTGCCATTACGATCAAAACTATAATGTGGTATTCAGAATCTTACTTTTAAACAATATATAAATATTTCAATTTCTCGAGAGGGGATCAAACCCACAACCAGTCGCGTTTACAGTCACACTGTTTTAATATGTTCGGTAATTATCATAAAATCACTATCTATTGCCTGCATTCAACATCCAATTCTAAATCTTGTGCCTATTATCATTACCTAACGATACTTTTCCATAACAATAAATTTAATAAATACGATACGATACGCACGCTAAATATTTTGCTTTATAATCTGTGTTTAATAATCTGTGTTTTGTTGCCGTCTATGACACTGCCTCCCTTCTCCCTGCCTATTTTAATGAATGAAAAACGAGTGTTTAGTATTAGTTTTTAATTGCATTTTCAATTTATGAAAATTGTTAGATATTTCTGCTGGATGTGTATATTTGGAAGCTAACAAGGATGCCTCTGGCCAATGCCACTGACCCATGGCGAATGCAGACGGTTGGAGATGTCACAGTATGTTATTATTTTTTAATGTTGTTTGCCTATTTGATAAATACACGTATTTTCCTATTAGATTACTCATTTTCACTTCTTTGTAATGTAAATATATGACGTTTTAATACTACTGCGTTTAGGATGTCTGGTTTTACTATCAGTTTTGTTTAGACGCCCATTTGTAGTGGTTTGCATATTAGTTATTTTGTTAAGTGTGTAAGAATAATTAATTTATTTTAGTTATAAATTAAATTGAAGTAATGAATTTTACATTGACTGCATGTATTTATCTTATATAAATAAAATTTTCTGTGATTTTGATGCCATATGTTTTATTAGATTTTTTTCTAATAAAGAAATTATTTCCAAATAATTTTTATTTTATATATTTTTTTATATTTAATGTATAAATTGTACTACTTTTCTATATGTCAATTATTACTTCTAGCGTGGCATTACCGCCCAAGCTGTAAACAGTCTTCCAATGGTTGTTGAAAATTTAGCAGAGTCTCGACAAACTTCTACAACTGAAAGCAGCGAATCAAATGTGTCCAATATAGATCAAAACTATGAGAGGGAAGTGGAACTACAGGATGTTGTTAAAGAAGGACATGAGAAAGCTGATCCTTCTCAATTTGAACTGCTCAAAGTCCTAGGTGAAGGTTCCTTCGGTAAAGTCTTTTTGGTCCGAAAAGTGTCAGGTCCAGATACAGGCACTCTTTACGCAATGAAGGTAAATAATGTCAAATTAGACTTGAATTTACACAATACACATGTAATTAAACAGTAAACAAAGTAGTAAACAAAAACAACAGCTATTCAGTATCTCTAAAATTGAGAATGGGAATCTTACATTGAGTTCCTATCCCTTCTCCTGTTAGATGTGAGGTAAAAAAATCCTTTCATATTTTGCCTTGTCTATTTATGTACAGATAAGACTGAAACAAATACTGACCACAAATTTCTATATGGGAATATTTTACATGATATTAGTTATCTATTCATATGCATATTTTTAGAAATACCTTATCTGTTCTATCTCCATTGTACACCATAGCTTGGAAATTGTTGCAAATACATTTATTATTTATTTGTACCAACATCCAATTAGTTTTTATGAGCACAATTATGATTACTTGTGTCTTGTTAATGAGTCATATGTGATAAAGCACATATGTGAAATTCCAAGTTTAGAATTAAAATTCCAAGGTCTTTAAATATTTTTTCTAACAGTTATTATGAATATGTTCAAATTACATATTTTATTTACAACAGTAACTAAAAATATATTATATGTCTGACTGTAAATGCAACAGAATTGGGCTTAATTTCCTTAGGAAATCTGATATATCACAGTGTTGAGTTACATCACTTAAAATTTAAGAGGGGCCTGAGAAACACAGTGTGTTAACACTAGGTTCCCTCTGCTTACCATGCTTTGAATACAGCATGAAGCTAAAAATAATAAAACTAAATATATATACTCAATCTGGGTTACTAAAAAAGGGAAACATATAAGACAGTTTTTGTAGATCATTAAATTTCCTACAAGAATATATTTTGGTTTTTATACTAATACTATTTGATAAATCAAAATTCCCCTTTTTAGTTTTATGAGAAAACGAAAATCGCGATAAGACACTTTTTAATACAAAAATTATGAGCTGCCCTTTTAACAAACATATTTTTTCAGTATCCAGGACAATATTTTCACTATAATTAAAAAACACTTATATTTATTACAGGTACTTAAAAAGGCAACACTAAAAGTAAGGGATAGAGAGCGTACAAAAATGGAGCGAAATATTTTAGTTGAAATGGGCCATCCATTTATTGTTAAACTACATTATGCATTTCAAACTGCGGGCAAATTGTATTTAATATTAGATTTCTTAAGGGGTGGTGATTTATTTTCGAGACTTAGTAAAGAGGTTTGTGTTGAACTTTTTATTTTAAGCTACACACTGTATCTATACTAATCTTAACTACTATTATATCCTGTTATTCATCTTGATGTAGCCCTAGATTTATCTCAATTTTTTGTTGAACCCACATTTTGTGTCATTTGTTATACAAATTTATAGTTGGTTGATTTGACTACACTATTGAACAATAAGGCAAATGTTATAATGACACAGACATGTATGTAACTAATGAAGGTGGTTATTATAGGTTTAATCCCCACACAATTCAATTAATAATGTTTATTTCTCCTACTCAACTCAGACATTTCTTGCGCTTAGTTCTCTGGACCCATACTACTATATTTACAGTATGACGCATGAAACTTTTTAAAAAAAAGTATTATAGGAATAATTTTGTTTAGACATTTTTGATGCAAATGTTGTTAATTTTGCAGGTTATGTTTACAGAAGAGGATGTAAAATTTTATTTGGCCGAATTAGCGTTAGCATTAGAACATGTTCACAAATTAGGTATAATATACAGGGATCTGAAGCCAGAAAATATTTTATTAGATGCAGACGGGCATATAGCACTGACTGACTTTGGCCTTTCAAAACTACCTCCAACTGACAAAGCATATAGTTTTTGTGGTACTGTTGAATATATGGCACCAGAAGTTGTTAATAGAAAAGGACATACAATGGCAGCTGATTGGTGGTCATTTGGAGTGTTAATGGTATATGTTTTATATAAATTTAATAATATTTTTTTTTTAGTTTCACTGTATTATATACACATATAATAAATTAAAATCCATCAAACGGTTAAGCCGTTTTACACTATTGTTTTTTCACAAACTTTCCTTAAAATTTTGTGATTATTTTATGTAAATTGGTTCATTTAGTATTTGGTTCAACAAAATTGCTTCAAAATAATTGTTTATTGAATTGGCTGAAATTTTAGTTTTCCAAGTGTGGATATTTAAAAAATGATAATGTTATTAGAATACGAAAGTAAATCAGATTAGTAAATACATAAGTACTTAGGACCAGGCCAAATTTATTATATTTCATACAATTAAATTATTCTAATAAGGAATTAGTAAGTAACTGACCTAAATATGTAATATAACAGGAAACAATATTCATAAATCACATATTTTACAGTAACATAATTATTTATATTATAAAATATATTTCTTAATAAACATGGGATTGATCACGACATAAAGTTTTAGAGTAATAATGTTATAGTGCTAAATAATATTTTTTTAAATTGCATATTGTTTTGAAGCCAGTCGTGGCGCAGTGGCACCGGTGTGCGATTATAAACACAACAAGTTGTGGGTTCGAACTCTACTCGAGGATATGAAATATTAAATATTTTCATTTCCTTGCTCTAGTAAAGCACGCCGTTGAGTTTGGCCACTCCACACGCAATACCTCCAGAATTCGGCGAAAAGTAACGAAAGGAGTGTCTTAACACTAGGTTCCTCTGTCTACCCTGCTAGATGCTGTATAAATCGTGAACATTTCACTTTTCAATGTCACTATGTATTCCGCATAATTTTATATAGGGAACAGATTTGAGCGAAGGACTTTCGCCCAATTTACGAAACTGTGTTGCGTTCACAACGGCCTCTTAATAATATGGAATGATTGTAAATTTTCATCTATATTTTAAATATCGTAAATTTGTAAATATTTTTGATATGAGTTAAATTAAGTTATTACTTTTTTGTAGTTTGAGATGTTAACAGGAAATCTACCATTTCACGGTTCAACGAGACATGAAACTATGACACAAATACTTAAAGCCAAATTAGGAATGCCATCAAATTTGAGTGAAGAGGCTCAGTCGCTTTTGCGTGCCTTGTTCAAAAGGAATCCACATAATAGGTAATATTTTTAATAATATCTCTCCCAAAAAAGTCACTTTTGTAGACAAATGACACTATAATAATCTTTTAATTTAACCTAATAGTCCTCCAGCATAGCATGTTGAATCTCTCACATACTCTTCAGCTCCTTTGTATTAATATAGATGTATAATATCAATAATTCAAAATAAGTTAGAAGGAACCTAACGAGTTCTAATTTTGCGTAAATAGTAAATAATTTGATTTATTTCTTAATCAAAGTAAATGTGTCGAAATTGGATTATTAATATCTCAATTGGCACAAGGTTCTGGTATTTAAAAAAAAAAAGAAAGAAACAAGGTAAGAACATCATGCCCTGGGCGCCGCTCATAAAGGGGCGCCAAATAGTCCGCAAAACTATTTTAACATAGATATGAAATTATATTGTGTTCGACTGGGGGGCGCTGTAAAAGTATTTTGCCTCGGGCGCGAGTTAAGCTCGCTACGCCACTGTATATGGATAATTATATTGTGTATATGTCTTTAATTTTTTCTTTTTATTTATAGACTAGGAGCAGGACCAAATGGTATTGAAGATATAAAAAATCATGAATTCTTTGCTAACATACATTGGGACGCGTTATTAAGAAAAGAGGTAAGTTAATTTACTGACCATAATATTTTTTACCAATTGTCTGTTATATTGCAAAATACATGTCTGATAAAAAAGAGTGTAGAACATTTGTTGTAATTATCTCTAGAAATACAACAAAAAAGCAACCTTATAGTATATAATATATCATATAAACTAAATACAAAAATAAGACTGTTGCTGACTGTAAACGCGCGGTTGTAGGATTCCCTCCCAGAGAAATGAATGAATTTTTATTTCTTCGCTCTTATAACAAAGTAAAGTATGGTGTTGAACTTCAGGAAAATCAAGTGTCTTAACGGTAGGCTCCCTCAGCCTACTCAACCATGTGTATGCGGAATACAGTGTTAAGCTAATAACTATAAAAATAGACATAGTAATTTCAAAATATGTAATTCTAATTTTGTTGCTAGGTCATCCCCCCGTTCAGGCCTGCGGTGTCACGCGCGGATGATGCCTTCTACTTCGACTCGGAGTTCACTTGCCGCACGCCGCGCGACTCCCCCGGGGTGCCCGCTTCGGCCAATGCTCACGAATTGTTTAGGTGTTTTGCATTTTTTAAATCTTATGTTATCCCGCATTACAGAGTAGATAGAGATAATCTACCGTTAAAACTCTTCGGCTTCACTTTTTGTGATATTGCTGGTTCAATGCCGCGCTTCGTCTAGTTACGAAAGCGAGGACGAGAAAATATTTATGTGAAGTCATGTGAACATTAATGCTACGCGCGAATGCAAATAAGTGTCGTTTTACTTAACTATATTTGTGTTATATTTATAATACAATTGAATTTCCTAAATTACAAAGAAATACCAACTAAAAACTAGTCATTAACAATGCAATAAAATTATATTTGTAAGCTCTCTAATTTTTGTTATAAGAATAAAATAAATAAATATTATAATATTTTAAATTTTCACAGAGGTTTCAGTTTTGTGGCGCCATGTCTTCTAAACGATGATGATAATAAAACTGTCACAAATCAAAATCACGTGACGCAAACGAAAACTTCGACGGAGGAGTTCTGGGCTGGTTTTGTCAATAGAAATAACTTCTTTGATGAATATAGGTAAATATGTTTTTATGTTTCACATTATATAAGTATATAGCTAAGTAGGCAGAGGGAAGTGTTATTATTCATTATTCTTGACTACCAGAACTCGCGCCAAAGAAATGACAATTACAAAATAATAATAATTTCTCTAAGAGGAAAATGAACCCACGTTTACAGTTAGACGCTGTATTAAGTGCGACATTTGGGAAGGACTTTTTTAGAAAACGTAGAAAAATATCCGCTTCGGTTATATGTTTTCGAAAAAGCATTTTGAACATAATAAATTATTGTTATTTTTACAGGTTAATGGGTGAACTAGGTACGGGATCGTTTTCCGTAGTGCGTCTCTGTGAACACAAAGCGAGCCGTACTCAGTATGCTGTTAAAATAATGGACAAATTACAGTACGACCCGAGAGAGGAAATTGAAATTTTATTGAGGTAGACTTTTTTATTTGTAATGATTTTTTTGTGTTTTGCCACATAGGTAAATTTGCAGTACATGCAGTATTTAATGCACAAAGATTACGCACATATTAAATGCACATAGATTTATTTATATTTTAAGGAAACACACAGAATACAAAATACTCAAACATTACAAATTTAAAAGATGACACACAATCCATATAAGATGACGTAATTTTTACGTTTTTTCGCACATAATAGAGAGGCATTAAGGAAATTTAATGTTAACACAGCTGGAGTGGAGAAATGATTCCTTTCTCGGTATAATGATCGAATCTAGAAACATCTCGGTTACGGTTAGTTAGTGCGTCATTAATATTTAGATAGATAGATAAAACTCTTTATTGCATACATAGAGGAAATAAAAAAAATTACAAGACAAATAAAATACTAATATAAAAACAGATAGAAAAGAAACAATAAACAAATTTTGCGGCTTGTGCATAGAGGTAGTATGCAAAGGTAGTATGCAACCTTATCCCTATTAGTAATATCTTACAGGTAACTTTTAACATAAATATTTAATAGTACAGGATATCAATCAATCAATCAAAAACACTTTATTGCACAAAGAAAATACAATTAAATTTCTAATTTAGATACAGTGCATAGGCGGCCTTATCACTATAAGTGATTTCTTACAGGCAACCTTTTTTTTTAACAAAAACTAATAGTATGATACAATTGGTGGCGGTTAACTTTGCATAAAGATATTTTGTAATTTATTATATCAAACATATAAACATATATTGATATCTTGGTAGTGTGTAACATATCAAAGAGTAAAATGAATACAAATAACATAATAAGTTTTAATTGTAAATAATAGTTTATTTGTTTTTTATACACCATCTAAATAGCTATATAAATCCCTACAGATACAGCCAGCACCCGCATATAATAACGTTGCGCGGCGTGTACGCGGAGGGCGGGCGCATCCTGGCCGTGACGGAGCTATGCCGTGGCGGCGAGCTGCTCGAGCACATCACGCGGCGCCGCCACTTGCCCGAGCGCGAGGCGGCGCCCCTCCTGCGCAACGTGCTGCACGCCGTGCACTACCTGCACCGCCACACCGTGGTCCACAGGTGCGCTGTGTGTGTACGTGCGTGTGTGTGTGTGTGTGTGTGTGTGTGCGTGTGCGAGTCGTAGCCGTTATCATGTTAAATCTTATAATTTTTTAACGAAAAAGTCAGAAAGTATAACTTCGAACCGGTCACAACTCGTCAACCCTACTGCACATATTAATTACCAATTGTTTCACATTTCCAGAGACATAAAACCCTCGAACATACTATTCGCGACAGCAGACCGCAAGGCGTCAGACGTGCGCCTCGTGGACTTCGGCCTCGCGAAGCAACTACGTGCTGAGAATGGCCTCCTTATGACGCCGTGCTACACCGCCAACTTCGTGGCGCCCGAGGTGTTGAAGCGCGCCGGTTATGACGCCGCCTGTGATATATGGAGCTTAGGTGGTTTTGCTTAGATATTTGTTAACTATAGTCACTATACTTTGTTTTTGGCTGAGTTTTTGTTTACCAAATAGAGTCAATCCTTTTCCTGTGTACTGCAATATCAACAAAAAAAAGTCAAAATCACACTAAAACAAAAGAACAGAAAAGGGCACGGACCACTTATGTTCGTAGTGTGTTTTATATAGTAATAAAAAAAAATATACTAATGGTTTTGTCATAAGTAACTCTTAGGTATAGCGCGCACTAGTGATTTTTGTCACCGTGACTGTTGCGTCACTGTCACCGTGTACATTACACTTAATGAAGGTGCGCGCATTTGGATACGTGACAATTGGGTGACTTTTTGTCCGCGGAGGACGGCAACACGCCCGTGACGCAACTGTCACTGCGTCCATAGATTTGTATGCCCGTGCGCGCATTAGCAACTAAATGTCGCTTCGTTCCCCCTCCCCCTTGCGGTTTCCATACTAGTCGTCTTCCGCATAAACATGAAACAGCAGTGTGTTGCATTGCAGCACCGAATTATTATTTCAATAATGGCGTCAAGTTCATCACCAACGCAAAACGTGTGTTTTCATGAAGATGAAATAGACAATGACAATACTGATTGACGAAATTGAGTTGAGGCCATTGCTCTATGACAAATGAAAAGTTGAAAGCTAATATTTTCTACATTTGCTTTTTTTTCTATTTCTTAATATAAGTGCACAGACAACCATCTCTTCGAGATCCATTTTATCAAATGTAAAAAATTTCGTCACTGTCATCGCAAGTGCGCGCAGTGGCGAAAAGTATGGTGACATATCAGTGACAAAAAATTTATTGTCACCGTGACAAAAGTCACCAGTGCGCGCTAAGCCTTAATGAAATTATTTGATGGTCTATCAATTTCATCTAAAAAGAGCCACTTTACTTTAGTATCAATTAAGAGACGTAAGTGTTTGAAGATTCCCTCTGGGATACAGAAAAAGTAAAACAACGATTTGGGACTCTAAAAACAAATATTAAATATAACATTTGTTTGATATTTAATGTTAAATTTGGGTAATTTCAGGTGTTTTGGCCTACATAATGTTATCTGGTAGAACACCCTTTGCTTCTACTGGTGACGATACACCTGAAGCAATTTTAGCTAGGATTGAATCTGGAAAGGTAATAATTTATGATTATATATTAGAAATAAATGATTTATTTTTATTATATAAAAACATGTATATTATACTATATATTCTTACCTAACATAATGCATCATACTTAGACTGGTGTCTAAAGGGTAAATCCGGTACTGGCGTGTATTTTGTGTAATAGCGACTACTGCCCGAGTCCTTTTATGTTTCTTCATGTGTTCCATTATAAAATTCACCATGTATAAATAAATTATAGGTAGAAATGTCCACCGGCGCGTGGAGTCGCGTCTCCACAGAAGCCCGCGCCTGCATACGTCGCATGCTGCAACTCGAGCCCGCCCAGCGACCGCGAGCACACGACCTGTTGCGGGAGACGTGGATCAGCCGCGACTACAGCGACCCCGCCGACCCCAGTGACGCTACGCATGTTGACCCCGTCGACCCCAGTGACCCCGTTGACGGGGATCTGAGACGTGCCGTTGATCTCACTTACCAGGTGAGTGTGTGCGTATATTGAGCGCTTGGGCACATAGTGGAGACTTTCTAATATCAATAACAACTACAGCCGATATATCACACACCGATACATAAACAAATGTGAACACTCATGAGAACATATATTCAGATATGTCGTTATTACTCATGAATCACACGTAGCTGTGTGTTAAAATGACACGTGATCTGACATTAACACATTGTGTCACATCCATACGTAAATGGATACGTAATCTCACATCAACACGTAATGTCACGTCCACACTTATGATCTCACTTCCACATTTATGTGATCTAACGTCCACATAATTTGTAATCTCGGGTCCACATATGTGATCTCATATCCACATATGTGATCTCATATCCACATATGTGATCTCATATCCACACATGTGATGTCACATAAACACAATACATATAGTCTCACATCTACATGTGTGATCTTGCATCCAGACATGTGATATCTCGCCCAAACATTCATCCAAGTCAGTCCAGTCGTTCAGGAGTGGTGTGAGAAAAACATAATAAAATTAAATAATACATTTTTACAAAATTAACTTGTTTTATTACTAAATTTACAGGCAATGACGTCAGCACCCCTCACTCCACACATACTAGGACCCGTCACACAATCCACATTAGCGCAACGTCGAATTAAACCGCAACGTCGGTTCCCGCCCACACAAGTGTAAGCCCGATTTCACATATCAGATCTTAGACATCTTTTTTATTTAAAATCCCATCTAATGTTTTTTTTCGGCCCTGTAAGTATTTCGGGAAATCCTATATGCCAAATTTCAGGTACGCGCAAGTTTCGATTGTGCGCTGTCTGTTAATCACTCTGTAAGGAACATTTTGTACATAATATATAAATGAAAGTTGAGACGTACATACGTATGAATCATATAAAAGCAAATAAAGTAATCTTCATCAGTTTAATATATGGAAAATTAAAGAAAACATATTTTCTTACTAATTCCTGAACAACTTATAGAATCTTACAGATATTATAATACAGTGTAGTATACAATTAAAAAATAATTTAAAAGATATCGTCACCATTATTGAGTTATTTGCTTTTGTAACATTGATATACTACTCAATTTTCTTACTAAATACTAAATATTTTGACAACTTTAGTTTTTATTGTCTTTATTATGTTATTTGTTTAGATTTCCTAAAATTATGATACTAAAGTATATAGGTTATACTTTGTTAGTTACACAAATGTTTTTCCGTGACAACAGTTATAGTCATTAAACACAAATTCAAGAGATTTTTTTTTCGAATAAAAAAAATTCTACATTTTTTTTATTTTGAAAGAAAGTGTTACATAAAAGATTATTTACACAAATAACTAAAATAATCAAATTTCAAATAATCAAATTTTGGTTCCATAAATAATCAGATTTTGGTTAAAACATACATATTTTCTTTGATTAATTTTAAAATAAATTTCATATATATTGTATGTAAACGGATATAAAAAATTTAGCCAAAGTTTTCAAATACATTCTTTAATCTTTACTTAAATTATTAAGTTTCACAATTAAGTTAATATTGTTAAGTATCTTCCTACTATTCAATTTTTATTTAATAGTAGACACTGATATATTTAAAAATATGAAAAATATTTATATTGCGTTAAAAAAAACAGTTTATTTAGTATTTATATTTTCTTTTATAGATATTTTATTTTTTTATATTGTAAGTGGCAATATTTAAAAGGCAAGAAATTCTGTTGTACCTACAGAATTAACAGATTGAGTATTTTATAAGAATTAAGACAGTCATTTATTATGAAATGAAGAAAAAAACATTATTCCAAAATCATTGACATGACATTTAATAAAAGAGTGTCTTCATATATATTCATTATATATATAAATTAAAATAATACTTTTAAATATTGTAACATTTCTTTTTTCATTATCTTGTCAAAAATATTGTATACGAAAGTGTGTTTCATTGTTCTTATAATATTTCAACTGTAAAATATTTTATAAAACGTATTAAAATTTGAACTCAACTTAGATTACGTTCATGGGTTTGTGTTTACTTGTTCGAATCCCGCTTCTTTGAACAAACTTTATACGTTTTCTAAAATATTTTCCTATCTTTAACATGGAATAATACTTCAAAAATGTTAAAATTATATTCAAACTGTCCCTATTCTAAGATAACGATAAGTCAATATTTTGTATACATTGAGTGTGAAAAATGTTTAACACTTTATATTTACATACATAAATGTCTATTTATAATCATTTATACAACATTTCTACGTCTTTTAATATTTTTTATGCAGTCTTATATATAATAATTTAATGAACAGACGACATACGTCAAATATAATTCCTACAATCTCAGATTACTTGATAAATGGTGGCAATTTTTTTGCTTTATTTTTATATAACATTTAAAGGAAACACGCGACAGAAATATCTTGAAATGACAGAATGAAATGCCATTCAAAAATGACGTCACACTTAAGCGGGAGTGGAGAGGGTGGTCGAAGTGTGACATTGTGTGAGCAGGGCAAGCAGTCAATACAATTGAAATTATTAAATTAAGTTTTCTCTGCTTTTTGCTTTATTTTCTAATCTTGATTGTTTTATCTTTTTGCCTTTTATTGTGTAATCTGAGTATAGTATTACAATATTGTAAATCTTGTGTCCATTTTACAGCACTAACTATTTACTCTTGTATCTATCTTTTTTGATATATTTTTTTATATGTCAATTGCCCCAAATCTAGTTATTTGATTCGCATTATATTTTAGTAATATGCATTCCAAACATTTTACGCTATTAGTCAAGTAGAATTTACTTGAATATAATATAGGGCAAGTCTTCCTAAAAATAATGTAAATTATAAGAGAAAAAAAAAACTATATTTTTTTAAACACTCGTTGCTTACCCACCTCTCTTTTTAGTCTAACTGTGCCATTATAAAAGACCTGTAAAGTCGTTTTTTTTAATGTGCAATAAATTATTTGGCGCTTTAAGGGAATATTTAATATTAGTTTTTACAGTATTAATTTTAATCGTATTATTTCTAGCTTTACATTGTGCATAAATTATCTCACTATTTGCGGAAATACTATAAACTACAAAGTTAGAACACTTGGACGTTTTCCTCCTAAAATTTTTATAAGTTTCCTATAATTTTTTTTATCTTTAGTACACTATAAAAAATACAGTTGGATTGATTACCTTAATTGATGAAAGAAAGGGATTCTTACATTAGTCGGCTAACAATACTAAAACTACTACAAACTTATATAAAGCTCATTTATTTATTTTTTCTTTTTTTAGTAATGTGAGAAGTAATTTATGTATAGAAACAGTGACATAAATTATTATCTATATTTTTGTATGAAATAAAAATATAATTACATCCCTTAAATTAAGATACATAGAAGTAAGTTTTAAATGAGATTTATGAAAAGTATATTTTTATCATTGTTTATTTGTGCTATAGTTATGTTTTCATAAGCTATAATGGTTTTATATTCAATATTATTTACTACAATGGCCTAACGTGCTCACAAAATTATAAAAAATCTAAACATTTTGTAAGCTAAGCGTCTAAATTAGTATGTAAGTCTACCATGTCTATTTCGTTGTATGCTTTAACTAATGTTAGATATATAATTCAGAGTAAATTAATTAGTTTTAAATATGTTGATATTATACGATAACATACTTTTTTGGTAATTAATACATATAGATAGCAGGGATGGGATAATTTTCTCAAAAATCTAATTTCGTAATAATATTTTTCTTAAATTTGTATAAGTATAAATTACAATCATATCACATCAGTTAACTGAGAAAGATTGTAAAAGTAATAAATGAAATGTATTAACGAATAGTATGTTACCGTAAAATGTCTTGTTATAATAATGTTCCCAATATATAAAAAAAACCATAACAAGTCAGTGTTACATAATAAAACTTAAAATTTGCATTTATTTACAAATCAATTTTTCAATCAATCTAATCAATTTTATTGGTTGAATTGCATTTTAATGAAATATGTGTGTAAAAAATATATTAATATCAATTTTACTTTTCTTTAGACATATTTTTATTTATAAGTATACTGACTCAAAAATATCTCAAAATAAACAGTATTGTTTCTTAGTAGATATTTTATTATACATTAGAAATTTAAGTAAATATTTTACATGTGGGGTTTATGGTTTAGATAGTAATTGACATATATTTTTATATCTTATTATGATAATTATAATAAGATATTTATGATTAATATAAATGTATACATGGTGTCTGCATTATTCATTCAATTGCTATGTTTTATACTATGCAGATTAAAACTATTTAACCAAAGATTTTTTTTATATAAGTAATAAATATCTGTTAATAAAAGAAGTGGATGATTATAAATACGTCATTCGGGCACAGATATTAATAAATATATATAAAATAAAATATTTATACATATATATAAAATACTTTCTAAAAATACTTCGTCTACAATTGTCATAGTAGCTGGATTTAAAATCATAAATGATATAATCAATTGGACAAATAATATATTAAGAGCTATACTTCTCTAAGTACAGTATCATAAACATCTCTTGCTATACGTTATTGTAAATTAATAATTTTTGAAAAAAATACTAATTAACTTTTTTTATTTTTACACTGGTGCTCATATTTTAATCGTTCACTTCTATTTCCAATATGTTATTTTAAAGTATACAAATATAATTCATATTAATTGATGTAAATGTTGTTGATGTATTGTTGTTAAGTGGAAATAATAGGGTGCTCACTTTGGATAGAAATTTTACATACTCTATCAAATATAAGAGGTACTCGTTAGATGTCACAAAAACTTACATATTCCTAATTTAAAACTTATATTATGTACTGTCAAAATACGAAATATTCACACTTAATATAATTTGTATCTAAAGTAAGTTACCCTAAAAAGATCATGAGTTGGCGGACGTACTTATACGATAAGAAATACCGACTAAAAGATCAACATTTATATTTTCTTTAAATAATTTAGCATAATATTTAAGTTGAAATACAAAAAAAAATATTTTATAATATTGAATGTTATTGGTACAGTTATCTATGATACTTTAGCAATTACGCGGCATAATATGTATATGGGAAGTTATTTACCACTTTGATCAAATATCGCATCAATTATTTAAATTAAATTTAAATCCTATGTATAAGACAACCCTAAATCAATTCATACAAAATTAGATATATTTATAAGATATTACATACGTAACATGCAAAAAAGGAATTGAATCTAAATATTAGATGCTTCAACTATATAGTACATGTTAAATAACTACAATTTACTTAGAAATAATTTTGGTACATATCTGATGTGGAACTTGTCATTAAATGATCATATCATGGTTATATTGAAATATTCTATAACAAACTCATATAAACATGTGGGAAGCAGGGCCGTTGTGGGGCTCCCTATCGGTTTTCCATAATAAAGAAACTATCTTTAACCGTAACTAAAACTTATATAAAACTTTTGGATGATTTCGGATATAAGTATGTGATGTCGAAATGAAACTTCTTATGCTAGGTTTTTCATTTTAACGACACGCGCGAAGCATCGATCAGTACGAAGAACTTGTTACTATAAACGGATAAATATTTCACAAAAAATGAAACAGCCATTATCGTAGCATCTCTGGTAAGACGCTTAAAGTACAAAATAAACTTAATAATACTTTTTTAATTTTTCAAAAACATAAGAATTGGGTGTTATACTATAATAATTATTATTTCGAATTTGGAGGAAAAGTTACGATTTGAAAAAAATATTTATATTCCAGTTATGGGAAATTATTATTATTAATTAAATACCCTATTATAATTCTATAAAGTGAAATTTCATGAATTGTAAATACTTTTATCAAAATATGTAAACACTTCATATAATTATTTAAATGTATACAAAGTACACATAAAGTGCATCACATAAGAAGTATGAAATTATAATATATACCGCATATGGGAAATACGTAGTGTAGGCAGTGAGAATTTAGTGTTAAAAAGATTCTTAATTTCTAACTTTGCACCAAATTTTTAAGATGTTGAGTACTGAGTGGCGGAGCATAACGCCGCGTTTTGTCTACCAGAGCGAGGAAATAAAAATAAAGAAATAAATAATTATTATCCTAATGGGAATCGAACCCACAACTGCCGCGCTTAGTCAGACGCCACTGCAATGATTTTTAAATCAATGTAGAAACTTTCTATCACATAATTTAAGCAATTCAAAAAAAAAGTTAAGAATCACAAGATGTAGGCTGTATTAATGTCACAATTGCCTCTAAGATGCGCATGCACTGTATGAAATGATAATGTTCAAATTTTCACTATTTTGCTATAGAGAGTTAGATCTCGGTGATATAGATTAAAAATTAAGAAATTAGATTGATGATTTTATATTATGAATGATTTAGGTCTTATGTAGAAGAATTTAATTGAAATATTATTTAAGCAAGTTAAAAAATATATATATTTACATATTATACTTTGTTTTCGATTTGTATGTGATTTAATAAAATAACTAAACTTATTATTTAGTAGACATTGCATCTACTTATATTTCAAATAATTTCTTCTACATAAGATGTAAATGAATCCATTTGGAGTGAGGCTCGCCTGCACACTTGTTGAGTAATTAAAACAGACAAATATTTTCTTACTAGCTAACCTACACTGTTGTAGTCTTATTCTATGACACTATTTAAATAAATTGTTATTCACAAAAAAGATTTTATACATGGTTACAAGTGAACTGGACCACAGAATATAAATCATTATGGCTAAAGCTAATATTTGTGGTTGGTGTTAATGTTGTTTTGTCACATCTATTTTTCTATCTAAAGTATGAATCGACTTAATAACAATAATTTCTTAAAGTAGGCTCACATATGTATAATGATAAAATGTAATATATTGTTGATATTGCTTATATTGTTGTTTTATTTCTTTAACTTTTTATTACCTTTCATTTTTTATATATATAATAAAGTAAAAATGGTGAGTCTCTACATTGAATATTTTTAGAAAAACATATTTGGGGGAGTGGTGGGGGGAGGGGAGGTTGGTTTGTGGCTGGGTTTAGAAACAGTAATAGAGCCCTAATCCACAAAAAAAAGTGTCTGTTTATTGGAATGTAATGTCCAATAAAAAAAAAACTATTTTTTTCATTACAAGTACATACTGACAAAAAAGAGGATGTGTGGTTAAATAATAAATATATATTGTAAGAGTATAATATATTTAATAAAAATCATCTTACACCTTAAACAAAGACTAGTGTTTACTTAACATTAACATTTTTTAATGAAGATGCCCTAATTGAACCCTTATTGGGCACTATTAACGGACTTGCTTTATAACATGCAATGCATTCATCATTTGTTTTAAGATCTGGTGCACAAGTTTCAAATATCTTTTTCTTGGGGTTCAATTGTGGTTCAGGTTCCCTTGGGTACCCTTCACAAAGTACAAGGTCTCCGGGAATGGCACCATTAGGTGGTATAAGAACTTCTACCTTTTCAGGTGAAGATGCACACATGACCATGGCCTCAGAGGTTACTCCACGCATCTGCAATAAGTATGTTATGTTTAATTATATATATATTCTAATGAAATCTTTAGTGTGTTGTGGAATGTTCAGTAAAAAACATTATAATGAGTCTTGTACATATAGAAAGCTGTGAGACAGAATCTGACTAAGACAAGACAAGATGATTGTTGGTTTCATTTCCATTCAGGGAAGTGAATTGTTATGTCTCTGGAAAGTCAAAGTGCCATTATGCATGCTATGAGTAGCATGCATAATGACACATGCTGTTTTAAATTCGTACAGAAAGTAAATAGAGTATATTTATATTAAGTTGTGCATAGGGTAAGCACTTCATGCACAAATAAGGAGATGGAAAAGAAAATTCTTCAGTACTCACTTTCACTGGTTTTAAGTTACAAAGCACCATGACGATTCTGTCCCTCATTTCTTCAATAGGAATATGATTGACTAACCCCGATACAACTGTTCTGGGTTTGTCTTCACCACAGTCAATCTTCTCTACATACAAAGTATCAGCATCAGGATGTTTATTGATGTCGACAATTTTGCCAATACGTAAATCTAACTTTCTAATATCCACCACGGAATCACTGGGTGGAGCTGCGGCGGTTTTTTCTTTACTATTCTTAGCTTCTTTTTCTTTCTTTCCTTTTTTGACAGCTGGTTCTACATTTTCTTTAGGAATCTGTTGTTCCAATATTACATTTACTGGTGTTTTTCCAGGCAGAGGGTATTGTTTCTTTCCATTCAATGTTTCTAACTTTATTAACTCTGCTTTAGCTGTTTCAATTTGATTTACTAAAGATGCATTCTCTTGGGTCAATTCTTTTATTTTTGCTTCCACTTTATGTTTTGTAACTTCTTCAAGCTAAAATTATGTACATAATAATTCATAAGACAATTAACACTATAAAATAATATATTTAATTCATTGTATTTAAAATAAATAATATAATCAAGAATTTGCCACTTAACCTTAGCTTTAAGATCTGCCACAAGTTTTTCGGCTTTTTCAACATTATTTATCAGCTTTGGTGGAATAGTACTAGACATTTTTCTTACAAAAATACGCGGAAACATATACAATAATAATATAAATAAATTATCCGTAAAATAAATAATAAAAATCTTCAAAAAGTCCAATCTGTGTTAAATGGGGCCGGGGTGGGCCGGGGGGTATTTAAGTGATGTCATATTTAAAAATAAATAAATATATTTATTTTAAAATATATTATACCAGTACCGGTAGAAAAATATAATATAAAAAAATAAAGCTGTCAGTTTTATTTTCTTAATTTTGGCTTTATTTAATTGCATAATTTTCAAAGATAATAAAACTGACTACGATACAGCGATAAGTATATAATGTAGTTACTAGTTACATATCACTTAAAATACGTTTGCTTACTAATAGGTATATTATATTAATATTAATAACAATAAACTATATAGGTATCGTAACGGATATTAATATTATACGTCGAGGTAAATAGTATCGGTATTTTTAAATATGCCTGTAACAATGAAACTTACGTGGCCAGTATACTGGCAATAACAATAATAATAAAAAAAAGAAACCAACATGGCTGTTGGAATGGCGTCATAAATAGTTACTGACGTTGTTTATATTTGTGCAAAAATTGATTCTAATTATTTAACGATATATACGATTTTATTTAAAGTGAGTTTTAAATACAATGTAAGGACTGTTATAACTGTGTTAATGGATGTTATATAATAATGTTATAAGAATCTTGCTAAGAAACAATGTCAAACAATACTGTCGGCTCGTCGGGGCATGCTCCCGGCAAAATACGTGGACCTGGAAGACCACCAAAACGCACATGCACTTGGTGTGCTGAAAGTAAAACTCCTTTAAAATATGTGTTACCGACGGAAAATGGAAAAAAAGAATTTTGTTCCGAAACGTGTTTGTCAGAATTTCGACAAGCATATAGCAAGGGAGCCTGTCTTCATTGTGATAATGTTATCCGTGGCAATGCTCCATCAAGTAGCAAAAATTTTTGTTCAACTTATTGTCTTAATAAATATCAAAAGAAAAATGAGAAAAGGACGACTTCCCCTCA
The DNA here is from genome assembly GCA_016802625.1 of Heliconius numata. Classification (NCBI taxonomy): domain Eukaryota; kingdom Metazoa; phylum Arthropoda; class Insecta; order Lepidoptera; family Nymphalidae; genus Heliconius; species Heliconius numata. Next base: position 13,723 of record JAEBDU010013503.1, on the reverse strand, counting down.
GTCTGGAAATGGAGCGAATGGTACTGAAACGCACTCTAATAACAACTCCACGGGGCCATTCTACGATATTTATCAATTTTTTGATTGGACTGAATATATGAAAGAAACAAATAGTGTTGCTGCCCCACAAGATTGTTTTAAACAAGCTCCTGTACCACCTGTAAATGATTTTAAAGTAAATATGAAATTGGAAGCATTGGATCCAAGAAATCTAACTTCTACTTGTATAGCTACAGTTGTAGGTGTATTAGGGCCACGGTTGAGGTTAAGACTAGATGGTAGTGATAATAAAAATGACTTTTGGAGACTGGTTGATGCTGGTGATATACACACAATTGGCCACTGTGAAAAAAATGATGGAATGCTGCAACCTCCATTGGGTTTTCGTATGAATGCTAGTAGTTGGCCTATGTTTTTGCTCAAGACATTGAATGGAGCTGAAATGGCTCCAGGAAAAGTTTTTCAGGCTGAGCCACCAACTCCTAAATCAAATTTGTTTGTTGTTGGGCAAAAGTTAGAAGCTGTTGACAAGAAAAATCCTCAGCTCATATGTTGTGCAACAGTTGGAGCAGTGAAAAATGATCAAATACATGTAACATTTGATGGGTGGCGAGGTGCTTTTGACTATTGGTGTAGATATGACTCAAGAGATATATTTCCAGTTGGTTGGTGTGCAAGGGCAGGACATCCGTTGCAACCACCAGGTCAAAAAAGTGCCAGTGCTCCATCAAGGTAACAATATTGTTTTTTGTAAGTTAATATTAAGTCAATTTATATTTTGATAATTGAATATGTTTCTTTTCTATATTTACTGTGTTTTTTTTATAATTTGCAACCAGATTGAATTTTTAAGAATAAGAATTTGTAATGTCTCAAAAAGCTGGTAGTATGTGGGGAACATATTTTGTATCTTAACAACCTGTGGTTACCCTATATAAGGGTGTGACAAAAATAATTGTGAGATATGTTTTTTATCTCTTTCAGATTTAAATTACGTCCAAGTGGCATTCCTAATCCAGCATTACCAGAAGGTGGTTCCACTGGCACTGGCAATACAAATAGTACAAACACTGTAACACCAGTAGCAAATATAGTGTTGCGTATACGGAGTAGTTGTTCTGGAGGCAGTGCATCATTACCTACCTCAGTCACAGGTGTTGGAGCTTCAGGGGCTGCGGAAAACTTGGTTAAGGAGTTATTGAACTGTCACCCAGATTCTCAAAAGTTGACTAGAGCAATTCTCACTGCTTCAAGTAGTTACTCTAATATAACTAATGTACAGGTATTTATTGATTTTGATTTTATTTTTTCTTTACTAGCATAAAAATAAATACATTTGAACAAGACTCCAGTTGTGGGGCAGAAGCACGACTGTAAATGTGACAGTTTGTAGGTTCAGTAGAAAATGTAATATTTATTATTTTCATTCCTTTGCTCTGGTCTGGTCTATCCTACTGTGTGCGGGATAATGCGTGAAGGTGATATATCTCTTAATAGTGACAATAAGATGTAACATTAAAATAAGTGAATTGTTTAACCCAAAAAAAAAAAACTATCTAAACTAAATAAATATTTCAGTTCCTTGAGTGGGGATCGAACTCACAACTAGTCAGTTTACAGTCACACTTTTGTGCCCCTATGCCACGATTGGTCTCTAAAGAGAAGTTGTAGAACAAAAATTAAATAATCCATTACCTACCCTATTACTAAATGTACATAATTAAATTTATGATTTAAAGAATTTTTGGAAATACTTAGTTAATTTATATAAAATGACATTTTTTCCAGGTCTCATCAGGAACTAAAAGTTATTCAGTAAAAGTGCCTCTAGATTTATCAACAGAGGAACTAAAGAACTGGTTGAAGCTAATATGCACAAGTGTGGGATGCTGTGTGGGAATGATAGAAGTAGATACAGGTGAGGCCGCTGGAAGACCTTGTACTCTGTGCGGTGAATCTACGTCTAATAGTGTTACTTCGGCTGCGGTGAAACGGCCAAATGTAAGTGTTGTTTTGTTATTTGGTGAGAGAGAATGCTATTTTTAATTTTTTTTTAAATGTTGTTTTAATGTTGCAAATGATAATTCTAAGCAATTATCTTTGGGCAGCGGAAATTTGGAAAAATCTCCCTAGAGAGATGCTAGAAAATGACGTGGCCTGATTAGAACATATGGCTTAGTTGGTACAAAAGCATTAAATTTTTTTATGTTTTTTAAATATAAAAAAAAAAAATTTAATAAGTGATGCAAATTTACAGATTATAACATAACATAACATACACACATCACAGATGGTGTGCTCAATAATAATTATCGTCTTCATTTTATAACAGAGCAAATTATTAGATATATTACCAGATAAATGCATGTAGATAACAGGAGATATGTTAATTCAATAGTAAATATTGGCAAGGTATTTTATAAGAATGCACTGTAAATTAGGTATAACTATTTATTTGAGGATAATTATATTATTTTCAATTCTAATACATTTCCTCTATTTCTTGTGTCTATATTTTTTTAATTTACATTAACAATACACTCTTTGGTTGGCTTAGCTGATTTTTAACACTAATAATGACAGACTAAACATAAAAATATTAAATAAAGTAACTGCCCAAGTGCGAGTCAAATGATGCCTGTACAAATGATTCCATACCGTTATCTTTAAATCGAGAATGTTGTATGAGAGCTCCATTAAATATTTATTTTATTCTATTTTTTAGAATGTGTTGTTATAACGGCAACAGAAATACATCATTTGTGAAAATTTCATTTGCCTATTATGACACTAGTGACAGATAGTCATAGGGTCCTGTAATGCCATTTTGGTGCGGAATTCTAAAAAGGCTATGATTATTTTCTTAAGTCATAAAAATAGACCATGGCAACTTAATACAATTACAATACAATACAATACGTTATTAGTCTCAGTAATCAATGTATGTACTTGTACATGCAATAGACTGTTTAAAAATAATTGTAAATTCAAATTAAGAGTATAAAAAAGACAAGATTTCACCAAGTTCCTTTCTTAAATATTTTTTTCAACCAAAACTCCTGAGAGTTTACGGACGTTTAAATTTTGGGCTAAAAGTCGGCAAAAATAGCTAAAATCGGTTATCAAATACAGTTTTGTCTTTCTCTCTTTAACAAAAAACCAGGAGTCGCCTCCGATCGCGCCGCTGACGTCCCCGGAGCCGGCGGGCAAGATGGCGCGCGTGTCGCCCGAGCGGCCCGAGCCGGCGTCGTCCACCACGGGCGCGCCGCCGCCGCCCCCGCCCGCCGCGCCGCCCGCCGACTGGTCCGTGGAGGACGTCATCGGGTTCATCGCGGCCGCCGACCACGCGCTCGCCGCGCACGCAGATTTGTTTAGGAAACATGTGAGTTTACGGTGTATTGATATTGTGAAATATGTCTATATCACTATATATATTATAAGTTTGTAATATTTTGTCGTGGCACAGAAGCGCAAAGTGTGCTGCAAAACCGATTGGTTGTGGGTTCGATCCTCAATCGAGAAAATGAAATATTTATTGTTTTTTTTATTTTCATTTATTCACTCTGGTGTCGAAGCAAAACGCGGCTTAGAGTTCCGTCGCGCGATGCCTCCAGAATTTGGCGGAAAGTGGGAAATAGAGTGTTTTAACACTAGGATCCCTCTGCCTCTTCAGCTGTGTGTGGGATACAGCGTGATGCTGATATTGCAACTTCTTATTTTTGATAACTTGTTTTGCATATAGACGTTGGAATTGTTGCTTTAATCGAAATAAGAGCTTAAAACAGTTGAGACAGTTGACACCTGAGCCACAATGTCATCGCAAACAACCTTCATAATTAATAATTTATTAATAGGACAATCGATATCGAATTCATAATTCTGCCACTTGTGCCAATATTTGATAAGTCACTATCGATTTTGTATAATATAGAGGTTATTATCTTGATTGTTATTATTTATTGTCGTTATCGTCGTATAGGACTAACGTGGTGCAGCAGCACAGCGTGTGGCTTGTGGGTCCGATTCTCCCTCGAGAAATTAATTGTTTTCATTTTTTCGTTCTGGGGTAGTAAAGACACAAAACGCTGCAGTGAGCTCTCGCGACGCTCTCAAAGTGTAATTTCTCAAAAATGTAATGAAAAGTGGTTTCCTTCTGCCTATCCACTGTATGCGGGATACAATGTGTCACAAGAAAAACATGCAATTATAACATAAATGATAAATAGGTAAATTTTAATGTTATTTCTGTAATTTTCAGGAAATCGACGGGAAGGCGCTATTATTATTAAATTCGGATATGATGATGAAATATATGGGTTTAAAACTCGGACCCGCATTGAAAATATGTAATTTGGTGTCAAAAATAAAGAATCGCCGACATTACAGCACTTAGTTGTAGGTAATAATTTGCACTAGAGGTTTTGAAACTGTGAGTTTCTATTTTTTTATATTATATTATAAATAGCATTTGCTTAAGTATTTTTTCACGCATTTCGTAAGGAAAGCTTCATTTATAACAAATAATTGAATCTCGGCAGATTTGTATATTATATTGGTTATTGTGGAATGGTTATGAGTGATTCTCAATTGATATTTTGTGTATAGTTTATATTTAATATTCTTTCTTAAATTATCTAATAAATTAATTTTGTCAATAATAATAAATTTGATCAAAAAGGAAAAATCGTTAATATACGTAAAACTAACAGTGATACAGTGTTTGCCCATAAACGCGACGATTGTGGGCTTGATTCACACTCAGGGGAATTAATTATTTTTATTTCTTCGCTCTGGTAAGAACAAAAAGCGCGGCGTTAAGTTGCAACAATCAACACACAATTTCTCGTGCGTAGGGAAAAAGTAGGTAGGTTCCCACTGCCTATCCTAGTATATAGAAATATTATTGGTGAATTCTGTTTGTATGAAAATTGTTTGTGAGAAAACTCGTAACCAATTAACCCATTAATTGAATCATTCGTAATCGTTAATAAAATGAATATTTAAAGAGCAAAAATAACAGTACAAAGCACTTGTTGAATAATAAAACAGCTCATTCGTATAAAATAATGCTGTTCCAAATTCTTTTATATGTATGTAACTTTTTTAATAATATTCTCGTAAGATAATTTAAATATAGTCATTGTATATAAGTATTTTATTGAGTGGACATGCATTTAATGTAGTTTATACTCAATAGCACATTGTATTATCAAGTTTTATTGTATATTTCGCTTTATTAATATATCTAGTGAATAATCAAATAGATTTTTAATTGTTTTTGGGTTTGTCGTTTTTTTGGATGGTTTCTAATCTCTAGTGCTCAAAGTTATTGTGGAAAAGAAATTGATAAACTATTTGATTGTTCCCTAGGTTTTTATCTCGTTACTATTACTATTGTATATGGTATATTGGGGTAAGATTGTTAATGGATCAAAACTTTATTATATTAAATTGCTGGCAAATTAAGCATATTTTTATTTATTTTAGTCTCACTTATCGATAACTAAATGAAATGGCGTCCGTTTAGTGTGATTAACATTCGAAAATTATGCCTAATTAGTAGTTTGATTATATTTTTGGTTCTTACCTGTTAGCGATCTTACTCCGATATGCTATATACTTTTGTATTTGGCTAGTCGTATGCAAATTGTGCATAATGAAGGAACCTGTTACTATTTGCCTATAATTATAATTGCACTGTAGTGAAACTGAAAACTTGAAAACGTTTATTTGTAATTTGAATATCGGATTTATATGTAGCTTTTATAATGATACCTTAATATAAATATCATCTACACTATTTTATTGCAATACTTATTAGTCCACCACATTAAATAAACGTTTAAAATTATAATTTTCTTTAAATTGATTACATTTTAAATTAGTCTCGGTATTGTCGTATAGGAGACGAAATAATAATTATTAATTTTCTTTAATAATCTGCCAATTAATATATAACATATACTATTATAATTGTTTGGTAAACTAATACTAAACATAAATAAAAACATTTACCGAAATAGTAGCCTTATATTCATTATAAGAAATATATTGAAAAAATAAATATATACAAATTGTTCGCAGCCAAAATATAATAAACAGCTTGAACTATTTATATTTTGTACTAACATCTCTTAAATAAAGTCATTTATTTTGAATCTATAAAATATAAAATTAAATCATCATTTTTGAGTTCATTTTAGCAATTTAATAATATACAATACATATAATCCGATATTTGATTATAATTATTTGATAAACACAAACTAAGTATTAAACATTGACGCAAACATAAATAGGTTAAAAACATTTACAATTTGTAACACTTATATTATATAAATTCTAATTGCCCGTGTACAGAAATTTTATTGTAGATTAGGGTTTAGTGCCTTTCAAATAATAATTAGGTGTACTTAAAACCTGTCCCACAAAGGGCCTTCCATAAATTGCAGAACACGAGTGGTTATTATCTTGACACTGTCTCCCGCATGTTGCAGAGAATGCAGAGGGAACCTAGTGTCTTGTTAAGTACTTTTTCTAGGGAATATAATAATTCATCGCCCCTATTGCGCATTGAACTCAACCCGCAAGTAAAGAGTCAGACACTGTACGTTATGACAGCCTCTTGTTTTTCGATCATAAATTTTTGTCTTTTGTAAAACTCTTTATCTTATTATTTATCTTATTCTTAATATAATATCTACTATTAACAATCCACCACATGTGTCGACTAACACTTTAAAAACGTTAAAAATACGTCACACGAAATTGACAGTGATTTTTGACCACTCCTCCAGTCGTTGTTACAGTCCCCGATGGGCGGGGGGCATCCCTCTTAATGTGTGACGTCTTTTATGGATGGTCCCTAATAGAGTACGCGCTGACCTCAAAAAAAACTCCAATAATATAATAAATGTTCTTGACATTGTACGAAATTTCTTTTTTATTGGGAGACATTTTTGACATTTGAGATTTATTAATTAATTTTGTTATTCGATTAATTTGGACGAAAAGTGAATAAACAGAGTGTTTCTATCTGTCTATCGTTTTAAACCGGGTGAAATACTAAAACAATTCCTGTTTAATTTATTCTGTTTAAAACAAGAATGGCAGATTTTATTTTAGATGTCAAATCTTAACTGTCACATTTCTCTCAACAATAAAGGTAATTTAATAACAATAAAATATTTACAAAGACAATAGAATGTTTATTACAACAGATTTAGTTATAGAGTTCAATAGCCCTTTGTATTATATTTTTTTCCTAGTAATGTTCCTTATTTGTCATTTTTTATATTTTTCACGTTTAATATTTCATTAAACATTTTGTTAGAGATGGTCAATTATGAATGATTGTAATTGAATAAAATAATCGATTATATCATATAATCGATATGTTATATCATTCATAATGTTCGTCGTAATGTTAAATATAATTTGCCATTTGAAGGGTTATTGTAATGTGATATTTCACTGTTATCTGTTATCGTGATAAATAATTAAAAAAAATATAATAAAATTATGTTTTGGCGTTAGTTAAGTAATATTATAAGTTAAACATGACAACTACTAAGGTGTAGATCACTTATATAATTATTGTTGCTGTAAATAATTGAATTCAGTATATATATTTTTTATTTTATTGAGATTCAGTTAATAGCTTATTCTAGCTAGATAAGCTATCACTTTATTATTAGATAAAAAAATTATTTTACAATGTATTTACTACTGTATGTTGTATTTATTCTATTCATTTATTATATTTTGTATACATAATAGGGAGTATATGCTTTGAAATATCAATGATTTAATTTGTTTTTCATTCCTTTATAATTTATGAATTAATCAAATCAAAATGGAAAATGTAGCAATAAATATAATGGTATTTAATATAATATGTATTTGTTATTCGGACTACAGTACTGTAGGTATAGTATGTATGTCTGTATATAGTACATAGATAACAATAGGATGTGAGTATTCACGTTGCAAAGCTATTATTTTATTACGGTAGATTTTTTTATAGTTTTTATGTAAATAGCTGGAATAATTGGAAAAAGATGTGTATAAATAAAATAAAGTTCGAATATATGACGTGTTTTTTATTTTTATAATATATTGTTTATGAATCCTCTAGGGCAGTGGTCGGCAACGTTTTTAATGTAAAGAATGAAATACTAAATTTAAGATTCATGGCGGGCGCGAACTATTTTTTTACATAACAAATATAAAAAATTATGTTCCCTTGTCTTTTTCCATAAAAAATGTAACCTCGGTAAAAGTATAAATAAATTTGATGTAGGTACTATAGTGATAGTTAAACATTGAGTATTTATGCATTAAAAGTCAAGATAACATCATTGAGTTAGTGTTGATAAAAATATCAAAACGTTTATCGGCAGGTACCTTATCACAATATATTGTAACTACACATGTATGTTTATGCTCTTTAACAAAACAGTAATTCAATTTATATCAATATTTTATATAATTTTTATCTAAGATTTTAAATATATTGTGTATATATTGCAATTAAAAAAAGGTTTTAATAAAAAACTACATTTTTATTTTTTAGGTGAATTTGATGAACTTTCGAAAATTCATAAGTAATTATATAATTTTTGAGCTTAATGTTCTTAAAAAGTTTGTATATTTTATCTGCTTAGATATATCGGTCGGTATTTAATGATAATAACGATAGGCGCCCATAATATTTTATTGTTACATATAATAGTAAGTTGCAATAAACCAATTAGGCGAATTATAAAGCGCTTTTACTTCTGTATGAGTAGAGATAATTCGCAAATTATAATAAACTAGCAACCCATGCTCGGCTGCTAAATATGTATTATAAACGAAATCTTTACATAAATTGTAGCATGTGTTCCTTATGTTTGCCCAAGCTACGTCATTGTTTCATCTAAGTTCGTTCAGTATTTTATGCGTGAAAGTAGAGCAAAGTTGCACATTTATAATATTAGTAGGACTAGATGTGAACACATCTCGTAAACTCTCTCGTAGACCTTTTTACTTCATGTAATTTTTTTCAGCTTCATGTTGTATTCCACATGCAGCAGAATAGGCAGAGGGAGCCCAGTGTTAAGACACTTCGCTCCTCACTTTTCACCGAATTCTGGAAGCATTGCGTGTTGATTCACTGAAATAATTCATATTTTAGACTAAAATAACCCATTTTTTAAATATACTTAAATAAATATTCGTATAGTTCAAGTGGTCGAAGCCGTGGGGGGTCTGCTAGTTGATTAACGCTAATAAGTAGTACTGATATGGTATATAATCGAACATTAATAAATTTTATTAATTTATTGTACGGAAAATTACATAAATTATGTCATTGCTTGTAAAATAATTTATAATAATCTACTTTATCATCAAATAATCATAATGAAACTAATAAAAAAATAAAAGTTTTTAATATCTTAATTTTTGTTGGTACTGGTGCTCTTTTTTCTTATTTTTATTTTTAATTATTTTTTTCTTTAATAATTTTTCTGTTTTTTCTATGAAAGTATGGTATTTATCTATGATCACTCGAGAAAAAATATATTATATGAAAAAAAATATTTCGATGCGTTACAGCAAATTTTTACTGGGCCATAAGTACGTACCTGGCCTTTTCTCAGAAAGTTGATTAAAAGTGAGGCATGATGAGATACGCTGTCGTATCTTTTACTTTTTTTACATATCTATCGATATCTTTCTGCATTACCCATTTGTAGGGGTAACACTTGTGTCTTTTTCAAAAACGTGCATTTAGGGACGTCAAGCGTCAGGCGATGAGATACACTATTTGTGTACTTTTTTTTCTAATTCGTACTTTTTAACCGAAAAAAAGAAGAGGTTCTATAGTCGTTTACTACAATTTTTTTATGTTTATCAATAAATTCTCGTGGACTGATTCTAGAAATTGTTATTCAGTTTGAAAGAGATTCTTTCGTTGGTAGAATTACTACCAAGTCAGGATATGATAATAGAATCACATAGAAATTGGGATCACACCTCAAATTCTATATGTTTCATATATTTTTTTTATAACAGTCATGTCAACCAATCATCATATTTAAGTATATTATTTTAATTCGAGAACATTTTTAGAATTGTGTACTTTTTCGAATGAGAATTTTAATACATATACTTAGGTATGGTATTCTATGCAGATCGGAAACCCAATAGGGGTTGTCCATTAATCACGTGAGGCTTGAAAGGGGGGGGAGGAGGGGTTTGATAAAAATCACGAAAATAACACAAGGGGGGGGGGGGGGGTGTAGTAAGATATCTCGTGTATTTATTTCTCGTTCACGATTAAACTCTTCGTTTATTATTATGGTTATGGCAATAAAAAAAACTTGCAACCTGGTGTAGACATTTTTATTATGGTCCTTAATTTCAGAATAAAATAAGATTATAGTTTATACCTGTATTTAAATTAAGATAATATTCAGAAAATTTTAAGATTCGTTGTAGGTACTAAAAATACACGTGATGTTGAGAGGGGGGAGGGGTGGTGGTCTTAAACCTCACTACGTATCACCAATGGGGGAGGGGGGGTTAAAAAATGCTAAAAAAAGATCACGTGATTAATGGACAACCCCATACGTACTAAATTCTATACATTTCCTAATGTATTAATATTAACATATTTTTTGTATATTCCAGCTTGTTTATTACTTACTGTATATTTTTTTCAGATTTCTTTTAGTTGACGAGTTTCGAGAGTAAACAGCTTAATCTCTATTTCTCTTGCTCTTATGTTGTAATCAGCAGATAATACTATGAATAAGATAACTTTTGTTTTGTTTTTGTGTTACACTGCTTAAACATTTTATTATCAGTAACGTATTATTCAATGAAATTGGGAAAAACCTTGAAACCACTATAACATAAAATGTTATAAAGATATCTGCTAATATAAATAGTTATTATTTAAATAGAAAGTTTTTAAGTATACTTTTCATATTTTATAATAATTTGTATTTGGTTACGATTTAATACTTAAACAATTTTATTTAATTATTTGAAAGATGTAGGAAAAAATACTTCACGTTTAATTACGTTTATGTTATGTATGGCTACTAGAATATAATGCCGCCTGCTCACTTGGAAAGCCAACATCCTCTCGCTTCGCTCGCTATAATGATAATCTATTCTACATATAATAAAACCGATTTTGTTTTCACTACTTTGCTTTGGCAGTTGTACATATAAAGAACCAAAAAAAAAAAGGTAAATTTTTAGACATTGCCTCGTATGCGGAAAATGGAGAACGGAGTGTCTTGCACTGCACTCTCTTTGTCGGCTGTCCGCTTTGTTATACGCGATTTAAACACAAATCTATATATTAAAAATATATTTATTGCATAATTGATAATATCAAGAACTATGAACAAGTAAGAAGACTTTTATTACTATAATATATCCAGCTACGTTTAGCATTAGCTACTAACAAGGAAATATTTTTGTATGCTTGACCTTTAATTAAGGTCAAGAATATTTTAATATATTGTATTTATTTTTCCTCTAGTTTGTTACTGTTCTTTTATTAATTAATTGTTATTTTAACTGTTTAACTTAGCTTATAAATTTGCTATCAATTCTTTATGTGATCTTAACATTATATTGAGGCCAGTCGCATCGCAGGGTCACAAGCATATGATTGTGAACGCAACAAGTTGTGGGTTCGATTCCCACTCGAGAAAATGAAATATTTAATATTTTAATTTCTTCGCTCTGGTGTCTAGGACGAGCGCGCCATTGAATTCCGCGAGTCTGCCTTTACAATAGGCTCTCTCTGCATACTCCGCTGCATGCAGGATACATGAAGCTTCAAAAACATTACAATTAGGTAAGAAGTTTTCTCAGCTTTACACTTTTTCTTAGGCAGACAGAAATAACCTAATATGAAGACTGTAGTTTTGACATTAGTTTCTTTCTGATTTGATCTGGACCTTGTTCTCTTATTTAGTGGCGGAACTCAACGCTGCAGTATGTATAAGAAAAATAAAGTCTTATGTATTATTTCACATGTTAATCGTTCTATAATATTTAATTTTATTTAAATGATTCGTCGTCGGGAAGAAAAGTCGTCAGCTACAACGAAATACTGACGTAGTGGCCAGATCATTCAACTTTACTTACCGCAATTATTTGTCTCATGTTTCATGTATATTAATATGAAATCAAGTTTATTCTTTGAAACATTTTATTTCATAGTGAGGATTAATGTGGAGACTATAAAACAAGTCTTCGTTTAAACGGTTGTTTTTGCGAACCTGCAAAGAAATTAAGCATTATTAATAAGCACTTAAGTTATCAAGTAATAGTACCTATACTTACTTTCTATATTCTAGCAACTAATGCATACTATAATTTGCAAAATGTAAAAGCTTATGATTAATTATACTACATTGACTCAGCACTCGGGAATTTACTTTGCACTACTATTACTTTTACTTTTAAGTATACCTAATTATATACCCATAATCTTAAAGAACTAACTATATGAACTGTGTTGTAAATATTTTAAAATTAGTTAAATTTTAAAATATTTACATCACAGCGATTACCGCTGTAAATAACAGTTAGTTATCAGTTGTTCATAAAATATTTATTTCGTCACGTACAATAATAATTATTGAAGTAAATAAAAAAGACAGCGCGAGAGTTGCGGCAAGGCGCGCGCGCATTGCAAGTGAACTGAGGCAAAGCCAGTCTGTTGCCGTAAGCCATTGGGGGAACAGTCGGCTTCGGCAGCGACTCTCCTCATGAGAGACAGGCGTGTGTGAGACCGGAACAGTGCTCTGTGACAAAAGTTAAGACAACAAAAGTTACAATGGAGCTGCAAAATTCCAAAGAGGAAAATGGTAAGAATATTATTGGTGAAAGTAGCAAATACCAGCACGGCCCAGATTTTGCGAGTCTACCGACCTTGTTTATGGTTGACATGGTGAAGGATTTAAAAACAATACAATATTGTACACTTTATTATAAATGTCATGGTAATAGCAACGTTAAAATTGAAACGAAACATATGGGTAGTGGGTACACCAACCAACTAGTGGGCACAAGTGCATCAATTTAAAAAGCAGCCTTCCAAAAGACTATATAAAAATATAACTTTCTTTTATAGCTTAGTATTTACATAATAACTTAAGTAAATCTGTAAATATATGCTTCATTATATTCGTATAATTTAATAATTATTGTAAAAACATATAGCCAAAAAAAATAAATAAAAAGAAAAAAAATTACAATAATAAATATTTAATGTGAATGTATACTGACCTACATTGCATTATATTATTACGACATATTATACATAATATATTGTTTATTCTCCATATCACACCGCATAAAATATCTACTTATAATTTATTAATAATGATAAGTGTATGAATATTAAAAAACTGACTCGTTTGTCGACATTTGCGAATGTCGATAGTAATAATGCATATGCAATACACATAATTATCATACTTAATTAATATTAAGAAAAAATATATAAATTTCAATATGCTAACAACGTTTTTTCTCATTGTCAAAATAATAAAAGTGGTTGAGCAAGGTCTTATATTTAGGATAAAATACAGTATTTATATAAATCTTGAAGAGTATAACCTCGTAACAAAAGCCGAATCGGTTCAATGTAGACTTTTTTGTTCATCAGTTGAACACTCAATGCCTTTGGCCATATCTGGTTCAGATT